>PVJH01003408.1:0-143113 GCA_004026705.1 Nesogale talazaci
CAAAACAATAACAATGTATAAACTATTGAGGGTTGGAGGGGAGGAGAGACCAGGGGAAGAGGGGAAGGAATGGATAAGCCGATACTAGGGGCTAAAGGGAAAAAGGTGGACGATTGGAGAACAATAATAGAAGTGGACATGTGAGGGTGCTTGACGAGTATGCTTATTTATATATTGTGAAAAACGATGTATGAGCCCCAATAAAATGATTGAAAAATAATAATAATAAAAAAAGAAAAAGCAAAAAAAAAAAAGAAAAAGCACAGATCTCCAAGGTTTGAGTCCCTTGGTTCACTGAACCAGCATCAGCAACCACGGGTCTCCAAATATTGGAGGAAGGCTTTTGTTTCTCCAGGAACAATTGTTTTAGGCTTTTACACATAGTGTCTACTTTTAGATGATAACCTCTTAGGCCAAAGTGTTCCTTCTGAGGAAGTGTTCCAATCACATTAAAATAATAGTTTAAAATAACCAAAACATAATAAAATTTGGGGCACTAGATGAAGAAAAATAAATTGATTGACATTTTTCACTCCTTGAAATATTTGTTCAGACATACCAAAAAATTCCACCAGAACAAAGTCAATGATAATATCCACTACTGCTCAGGTTTTGAAGTGAGACTATTGTCAAAAATAAATTCAGCTAGTTTTGAGAAAGAAATTACCCCATGTATGTTGGTCTCAAAGATTACTGAGAGAAGTCTAACATGGTCCTTCTGAATGAACTCAATGATGGATATAGGAGTAGAAAGATGAGAAGAGGCAGAGGGGCATCTATACAAATTAGAAGAATGTGTCTTAAAAATGGAGAAATTATTGAAGTTGTCAAAGATTTCATTTTTGCTCAAAAGGAACTACAGCTGTACCCATTACTATAACTATAATAGCTTCCCTTGGTTCAGCAGAAAAAATATGAATGGGCTATTCCTGTCCCTGAGTAACTTTCCTTTTTCTCACATTTTAGGATCAATGCCCAATATCATCTGACTACTTCTTTGCAACTTGTCCTTATGAATTTGATGGCACTTAAGGAATGACTCATCCACTTACCTAATGGGCATCCCAGGAAATTGCCCTTGTTTATTGTCCTCTTCAAATGATGGAAAAGCACAAAAGAATGAGGGAAAATAATTATCTTTACTATCTGATCCACAACGTTAAAGAAGCATCCTATTCTTAAAGACTGCCCCATCATTTTCAAATTAATGCACTGCTGAAGATGCAAACTGTCCATATAACTGCTCTTGAATTTCATTAGAATTAATCACAAGTCTTTCTTAATGTTTTTGAGAATTGCTTCAAGTGGCAAAAATCAGAAAATCTACCCATGGGGTGCATTCCGCTAATTACGATGTACTTCTTGACTAGCCATTCTTCAGCCTGAGGCTGCAACTGCATAAATAGAAAATAACTCTTGGTTGGCAAATGCCAGTCACACCAGTGATGTAGGATCATCATAAATGGCCATTCATTTCCTGAGTATTTTTTTTAAGAAGTCAGTATCATGTCATGAGCTGAGTGCAGTCGTAACTTGTGAAAATTATCTTCCTTGCAACTTCAATTCACCATCTACTTCCTCACAGTTGATATTGGGAAGCAAGTAGGGGGATAGGGAGAGACTATAGAATGACAAAAGGCCTCTGGGGGGGCTGGGCATTAAGTATCAGGCTGCAAGATCAGTGGTTTGAACTCACCATCTGCTTCTCAGGAGAGAAGAGACTGTGCCCATAAAGATTTACAGTCTCAGTGATCCTTTATATGAGCAATGTGAATCAGAATTGTCACAATGGCAGTGAGTTTACACAGCGAAAAATTGTATAGATGCTTTTTTATTGTGCATATAGTGAAATGTAGAGTTATGGTGCATGTGCTTGTATATGCAAGCTATTTAGGACAGAAATGACACAGCACATGAACCTAACTTTTGGAGAACTTCTGAGGAATAAATGTGTGCCTCAAAAATGTATCCCCCCAAAATACATATCTCAACGTGTCGGGCCACAGCTCCCAATGCAACAATATTATCATCCTGCATGACATGATCTGATGTAATCAGTCACTCTGTTTTAAGAATTTGGGGTGGGACTCTACTCTCATTCAGCTCAGTCTTCATCCAATGTAAGAGGAGTTTCCCTGCAACAGGATCTGCATTACACTTCATCTTACAAGAGATTGAAACGGAGAGAGACAGTCTGATGCTGGTTTTTCTTTCTTTGTGATATTAAATACTTTTTTTTTTTTTTTGAGCCGGGGGTCCCTGTGCTGAGAACCACCTAGATCTAAGGAAAGATTAACAACAAGATACACAGAGATGACTAAAGAATCGAGGGTCCATAGGTATTTAAGAGAGACCGGGCTCTCGCTCCAGAGCCAAAAGAGAAAGAATGTCGCCCCCTAAAGGCGGCACCCTGAATTTGGATACCAAGCCTATAAAACTGAAAGAACAGATTTCTGTTGGTGAAAGTCCTTCACTTGTTGTGTTTCAATTACATTCACATGAGATAGTGAACACAATCATCCTACCTTAACTCTACTTAAGGGACCCAAGGGTAACCAGGGGTGATATAGAGGTAAAATTTATACTTTTCTTATAAGCACCTGGCATTATGCATCTAAAAGATGTACTTCATAAGCTGTAGATGTAAAGAAATGTTAGTTATTGTTTGAGAGAGCCTAATCTGTTGAAGTCACATGGACAAAATATCGAATTAAGCATCCTTATAATGTTCAAGAAGATGGTAGATGTTATTTCTTAAGTGTGGTGGTGGTTTAATTGGAGATGGAGCTCTTCAGATCTGTGTGGACATTATTATGCCATTTTTCTTCCCACAATTAATGAGCAAATAGTGGGATTTAGGATCGAAGTCACATAATTCCCTCCCCAGGAATATCTTTCAATTGTGTCTAGAAACCAAAGAATATTAAATATATGTTACAATGGAGTATGCAGTGGTTAGTATTTTCTTCTAAATTAAAAACAACTCTATATGTTGACTGCTTAGTTTCAAAGTGCAAGATATAAATTTCATTTATGACAAAGGTCTAATCAGTGCATTAGACAACTGTCTAATCAGAAGGCACAAAATATTTTACTGAATGTCAAAATTTTTATATTGAATTGTATTTAATGTCAATATTTTTATATTGAAAAAGAAAAAAAATCATATTAACAGGGGTGAGGCAGCTCTTTGAACACAATTGTAGAACATTTGCTCCCTTTGGCAAGGGCTGTTCTATCTAGTCTATTTGGCTGGGGTAGTAAGTTCATATCCATTTGGTTTCTGTGACTCAGGCACGACTACTTCAATTCATGGTCTTAAGAGTTAAGAGGAGGGCTGAGCCCCAGTGGTATAGTGGTTGTGCACGGGACTGTGACCCACTGGGACGGAGGTTCAATTCCAGCAGTGGGGCTGGGCCTCCTACTCCCACCACCGGAGAGCAGTGATGCACCCCCCCCCCCCAAAAAAAAAAAAGACTTAAGAGGAAGGTGGAGCTCAAAACTGCAGTAGCCTTCACATTCATTCCATTGGGGTCCCAATTTCAGCGGTGGTACTCAGGATTCACAGCTGGTCCACCTCATAATGTGAAATCTCAATCTCCTTCCCCTGACTACAACTGCCCTACCGGTTAGCATTCTTGCAACTTATAATGTCTGCTTATGCCTGTGTTTTTCTTCTTCAATGACACCCCCAGTTTTCTACCGTTTTCCCCAGTCTTTTATCTTGATGCCACAAATGTATTTTTCCTTTCTTCCCTGGATTCCCTGGCATCCTTATCCTTCTATCGTTGTGGTGTTCCAGGCCACGGTTGCAGCTAATGTGTCGATATACCCTCTTGGGCCTATCTCTTTCTGGCTGCTCCTCTATTTTACCAAGCAGGATGTCCTTCTTCAGGGACGAGTCTCTTCTGATAACATGTCCAGTGCACAGGAGAAGAAGTCTCACCATCCTTGTCTCAAAGGATCATTCTGGCTGTACTTCTTCAAAGATAGTTTTGTTTGTTCTTTTGCAAGTCGATGCTACTTTCAATTCTCCAGCACCATAATTCGAATGCATCCATTCTCTGGCCCTCGTTATTCAATGTCAAATCTTCACATGCATATCAGGTAATTGAAAACATCATGCTTGGATTAGGCAAACCTGACTCTCAAGATAATATCCTTGCTTTTCAATATTTTAAAGAGGCCTTGTGGCAGTTACCTAATCAATTTGAGGATGAAGAGTGTAGGGGTAGAGTTTGGTCTGTCAATCTGGAGCTAGCCAATGAGACCTCTATGTGGGCATGGCCTTCTCCTGAGAATTCTGGGAATTGTGGTCCTTCCTTCTTGGACAGAGACACTACCTCTCTTGGTTCACTTCCTTGGAGACTTTCTCTGACATCACTCACTGCCTGAGAGACTCTACTGACAAGGCTGACTGCCTGCGAGACATCCCTGAGGAGAAGCCACATGGACTAAACCTGATGCAGAAAGAAACTTGAACCTACAGAAGCTACATAGAGATTCCTGCCAGTGCTGAGATGCTGACAGTATCACTGGACCCAAAGACTTTCCACCCACTGGCTGGTGATTGTTCCACTTTTGGCATCATTGCATGTATGGTGTGAGTCTGAAGAGGACTTTGTAGATTTACTATCAGACGTATGGGCTAATATTGGACTTATAGACTTGACTGGGATGTTTTCTTAATGTACCATTATGCTTTATATAAAATTCTTTCTTAAGACTATAATTTCAGGGATCATTTCTATAGTTCATAAAATTCCCTCTTATATACTTATGAATTTGTATCTCTAGTCTACCCAGACTAACACAGGTCTTGTGTAGAAGCTTTTTACCCAATGAAATGCAGCTTTTCATACCTTGATAGCTACTTCATTGATTGTGGATCCAATCAAGATGAAAGCCTTGACAGCTTCAACCTTTTCTCTATTTGCTACCTACTCATGATGCTACCTACTGGTTCAGTTGTGAGGATTCTGATTCTTTACCATCAACTGTCCTCCATACTGAAGGCTGCAATGTTTGGCTTTCATCAGCAAGTACTTCAGGTTCTCCTCACTTTCGGCAAGCAAGGTTGGGTCATCTGTATATTGCAGGTTGTTTATAAGCTTTCCTCCAGTCTTGGTGTCCCATTCTTCTTCACCTCATCCAGCTTCTCCGATTAAATGCTCAGCATACAGAATAAATAAATAAGGTGAGAGGATACAACGCTGACATTCATCTTTCTTGATTTGAAACCATGAAGTGTTTCCTTGATCTGTCACATGACGGCTCTTGGCCGATGTATAGGTTGCCCATGAGCATAATGTTGTGCTCTGGGATTTTCATCTTTCACAAGGCTCTCCATAATTTGTTAGGGTTCATGCCATCAAATGCCTTAGCGTAGTCAATGAAACACAAACACCTTTCTAGTATTTTCTACTTTCAGCCAAGATCCATCTGACATCAGCAACGCTATCCCTCATTCTACGTCCCCTTCTGAATCTGACTTGAAGCTCTGGAAGCTCTCTATCAATGGACTGCTGCAACTGTTGTTGGATGATCTGCATGTGATAGCAATGATATTGTTCTAGCATTTGAGCATTCTGTTGGGTCATATTTCTTTGGAATAGCTATAAATGTGGTTCTCTTCTAGTCAGTTGGTTTCTAAATTTCCTGGTACAAACAATTGAGCACTTACAGAGCTTCATCACCCTTATGATACCTTTCAGTTGGTATTCCATCAATTCCCTGGGCCTTGTTTTTGGATAATGCTTTCAGTGCAGTTTGAACTTCTTTCTTTAGCACCATTGGTTCTCGCTCATAGGCTAATTCCTGAAATGGTTGCATGTAGACCAGTTCTTTTTAGGACAGTGACTGTTTGTATATTTTTGACTCTTCTTTGGATGCTTCCTGTGTAATTCACTATTTTGTTCATAGAATATTTAAATATGGCCACTCAAGTTCTTGAGTTCTTTCAGTGTAAGATACACTGAACATGTTCTTCCATCTTGTTTCCTAACACTAACCCTAGCCATTTCCCCCCCTCCCCCCTTTGGAAGTTCTGTTGAAATCTGTTTACTTTGGGTGACCCCTGATGGCATTTGAAATACCGGGGACATAACCATCAGTATTACAGCAACACAAAAACCACTATAGTATGACAAGCTGACAGGAATGTGGTGGGACGAAGCCATTTTCAAGGTCTAATTGCAGACTTGCTCCTTAGAAATGAGGATGAAAAGGCTTTGTCTGACATTTTATCAGGAGAGACGTGTCCCTGGAAAAGACATCTTGCTAAAGTACAGGACCAATGAAAAAGATGAAGACCCTCAATGAGATGGATTGACATAATGGTTCCAACAGTGGACTCAAGCACAAAAACAATTTTGAAGGTTGTGCACAACTGGGCAGTACTTCATTCTGTTGACCATGGAATCACTGCTCGGAAACAGATTCAGCAGTACTTAACACCAGCGATAACAGGTCAAAACTGCCTGTGTTGGAATCAAGTCTCCTCACATGTCTATGTCCTTGATTCTAAGATGCACATTTTTGTTTGCCTTTTGCATTTAACATCCCTGAAATTAAGGTGTATCTTTCAATTAGTCAAGTGATGGTATCTCACAGTGAGATTGCCATTTTTTTTTTACTTTGATCAGTAATGGGATATATATCAAGGCATGGTATTTTTTATCAGATTTAATGCTTCGAGCAATGTACTTATTACTAGCAAAGTTTTCTTGTCTGTAAAATAGACAGAACTCTCCCGATTGGTTAGTAAGATCGTCACACATACAAAATTACAAGGAAATTAGAATGGTGTCTACCTGTTGCAAGGATTTGGCAGACGCTATCTTGTTGTGGATATATTTTTTCCTCTTTTAGAAATCATCTTAATACATATAGGAGAAAAAATAGCAATTCTCACCAAGATTGAGGTTAGAGCTTTGTTGAGCAGATGCTAATGCAGCATAAGGAGGCAAGCAAATCCAGGTCATGTGAGAGGAGAAGCTAAACCTCCTGCGAGTCTCCTCAAGACCAATCCTCCTTAGTCTTTTATCTCAGTTACTTCTTATGTTCTACAATATCATGTATTACCTCTCCTCCTGTTCTTCAACTTTCAGCCTTTGCAAGCATTATCAACAGCCAACTGCACTGGCCTCCTGCTCCAATCTTACCTCTCCTCTTTACCTGGCCTTCCAAGAGAGAACTCAACAGGTGCTGTTTCCAGTTCTTCATTTTCTATTTCTGCCTACTCCTTATGATTTACTTTCCTCAACTTTCAGTTGAAACTGAGTAAGCTTCTTAGTGACACACTATTTTATATCACATAGAGTATACTTTGTCTTTCTATTATTTACCCCCATTAATTAAGGAACCCTAGTGGTGCTGTCAGGTAAACACTGGGCTACTAGCTATAAGGCCAGCAGTTTAAATCTTCTAGTTGTTCTATGGGAGAAAAACGAGAGTATCTACTCTTGGAAAGAGTTTCAATCTTAGAAACCCCATAAAGACTCAAAATGAGCCCAAATTGACTTAATGACAATGGATTTGGCACTTATGGAGGTCGTGTAATTAATTTAATCCACTTTTAGGAAACTATAAATTTCATTGGATTACAAGATTCCACACTATGCTTATTCCTGTTGTCCATCTATTTTAAAAAACAGATTTGTTGACATATATTTCACACATCATGCAATTTAATGGTTTAATCATATTAACGAATTGTGCAATCATGACCACAATCAATCTCAAAACACCTTCTTCTTGGTACTTTTATTATCAGCTCTTCATTTCCTCCCAACTTGCCCAGCTATAACCCTAAGAAACTATTAATCCAGTTACTGTCTCTATTGATTTACCTATCATGGATTTAATATACAGAAAACCACACACAAAAGAAGGAATAGAAAAAAAACTAGTAACAATAACAAAAAAACAATGAAGGAACTTAATCAAAAAGAAAGCAGAAAACATTGAATACTGCAAGTTTAAAATAGACCAAAATGATGAAACAAACAAACTTACTGCCATCAATTCTATGTCTGCATTAAGCCACTTTCCAATGCACTCTGTCTAATAGCAAAACTATACACATACCTGGTAAATGGTCAGAGGAGATTCATTGGAGGTTTAATCCATGTAGGAACCCTGAAAATGAATATTGGATTTTCACTGTCAAAATAGGTGCTCAGAATTTAAGCTATACTATCACTTCCTCCTCCCATCTTAGAGTTTATTATTTACAATCCTGGGATCATACTGCCTGCTGTGCTTCTTCTAATTTGCTCCTAGCTGACACTTCACTGAAATGGCTGCTTGTTTCAAGACAAGACCTCAAATGTTATTTTCATCCCCTTGATAGCTGAACACCATCTGGTTTCTTCACAACAATTTGTTATAGCACCCATATCTTCAGTTATCTCTTAGTGAGGGAAAGTGTCAAGTAGGGCCACATCATAAAAAACTAATTGTTCTTAGGCGAGAACTACAATTAAATACAAGCTCAAAATCCGTTCCTGTATGTATGGTTTATATATGTCCTTAGTTCACTTTAGAGATAGCCTTACTATTTTTTTTGGGGGGGGGACATTTTAAATCATCACCATTTGGCATAGGACATTCTATTGATTGTGTCATTAATTTGGCCAATGACATAGAATTTAAAATACTGTAAATAAAAGGAAAGTAGACATGCAAAAATACTTTCTTAGAATAAAGTATGTGGTTGTTGACTTGTACAGCTAAAAAACTTAAGTGCCAACATTATTTATCAGAACAATGAGGGTTAGAGATATGGCAAAACTTTCAATAATGCTCATTAGCAAAGACAGAATCATGCCTTCTGATGTAAGAGATGTCATAAAAGAAGCATGAAGATAGCAAATATGTGGTAGCCTTGAGTTGCCACTTACCATGCACTCTCAAAGCAGAAACTCTGAACCAAGTTCAATGACTTGCAAATGCATTCTATTGAGATCGCTGTCACCTGCTTCTTTTCACATTGTATTTCTTCAGAAATAAGTCCAAGAGAGTATTTCAGGTGCACAACATTCTTCATAGGCCGCACCAGAAGGATCTGATGCAGAAACCTTAAGTGAACTGAGGTTTACTTGAAACACGTGTAGCAGATTTTCCTGTCATCTCTAGCTTCGTTTCTATCACCCCCACCGTATGTTCCCACTGCTGTTCCTTCCTCTTTGTTTTCAACTTTTCCATCCTCTTTGTTTTAGCACTTTTACAAGTGCTAATAATGCTTGATCTATTTCAGGCCAAAGATGTTTACCTAATTCCTCAATTTCTTCAGCCCACAAGTGGTTGGTGCATGAAGTTGAAAAATAGTTTGCATTCAATAGTATTGATTGAATTTACTCAAAGTCGGATAGATACAGGTCTATCACAGACAGTGTGGTACCTCCAAATATACCTTGAAATGTCCTCTTTAATGATGAATTCAGTGCCCTTATTTTAATTGTATTATTTCCAGTATAGTAAATCACATATATTTTTAATTCAAAATGGTCAATAGATGTCCATTTCAGCTCACTAATACCTAGAATATTGATTCTTATCCATTCATTTAATTTTTGGTGATTTCCAATTTTCCTAGATTCATATTCCATACATTCCAAGTTCCTATTTTTAGATAACTGCAACTATTTCTTCGCATTTTAAAGACTTTTCTGTCCACAAATGAAAGTTCCAAAGCCTTTACTCACATGGGATTCTTCAATTCACATCATTATGGTCGACCTCACTTTGAGAAGACATCTCCTTAGTCATATTTTGAGTGCCTTGACCTGAGGGGCTCATCTTTTGGCACTTCAGATAGTGTTAGAAGCTGCCACCATAGCACTTTTCTCTAATGGGCTTCTCTCTCAAAATTGAGAAAATCTCATATATATGCTTCTTTCCTAAATGCTGTATCCCAAGTCCAGTATTCAGTCTTCCTATGCCTACTCAATATTTCCATTCTGATGTTAAACACATACCTCTCAAACTTAACTCATTCAAAACCAAACTCTTGATTTCACTATCTCAAATCTATTTCTCCAACATTTTCCTTCTCTCAGCAAGAGACAATTCTCGTTTTTCAGTTTGTTAGCCTCATGGAATCATTTCCAATTCCTTTCTTTCAAATTCTGAATCCAGTACATCAATAAGGTTTGTTCTTTGCTTTATCACCAGGTAGTCAGGATTTGATCATTTTCAATATGGTAAAATTTTCATTTTACCACCCTTATCTAAGTCATCATCATTATTAAACTGGGTTATTTCATCACTCGCCTGCCTGGGCTTCCTCCCTTTACCCTGTTGGTCCTTCAATGTGTTCTCTACTGAGCAGGAAGAATGGATTTCTATATCTAACCTCATCTTCTACCACTGTGCCAGCAAAAATTCTTATGTTCTAAGGTCTTTGTGCATATTTTCCCCACTACACCTTCTCACACCTATCTGCATGGCTCCCTCTTTAATTTCACTAGGTCTCTACTAAGTTCCCCACTAGGAAGGGGCTCTCTTTGCTTCTTCTTTTCTGTAAAAATAATTCTTCTCTATAGCCCGATTGTAACCCTGCTTTACTTTTTCTGGGTGATTCATTGGGTTTTCTAACCACCCATGACAAAGTGTGCATATATTACAAATATCTTTCTTTTTCCCTGTGTTCCATCTTGATAGATTAACTGTCATCATTGATTCAACTTATCTAATTAACTAATGATGTTGTCGGATACATGCTGGTAAACTTCCCACAACATAGACACTAGAAGCACAGACACACAATTATGCATGAAGGTCTACATTTATATATCACATGTGTGCACATGTACAGTTTTATAATTAAATACAAATATAGTAAATACACCCTTCCTGCCTCCCTGAAAACTAAGCTTCAAGTGGGTAGGGGCTTTACTTTGCTTTTCCTGTATACACAGTATCCAGAATAATGTTCTTGTGACACCTGACCAATCAGTGATTATGATTGTTGGTGACCCCTGTGTTTCAGAGTAGAACTACGCTTCCCAGAATGTTGGATAGCTTTCTTCCTTAGATGCAGCTGAGTAAATGCAAACCTTCAACCCTTCAGTGAGTCGTGTAGCACATTAACTACAATATAACCACCCAGGGTCTTCATTTGACACATAAATCCTCGAAATTAAACTATTATATGCATTGAAGTGGACTTGGGGTGACAACTGCTCCTGGCCTATTTATAGATTGATCTTTTCATAGCTGATATAGGTATCTACAGATCCCAAACCGACATTTCATTTTCATTTGCCTACCTTGTTTCTACCTGCTCTGTGTGCATTCCTGTTCCTTGACTTTGCTCTCCACAAAAGGGAGGGAGCTGCTGGAAAGAACAACCTCTCTGCCTTTGTTCAGGTCATCTCATTTATCTAGAGGAGATACCTTTCTTTGGCTCCAGGAAACCTGTATAACTGCTTCATTTTCAGGAAGTCAGGAATTTCCTCTTTCATGTCACTTCTGTCTCCTTTGGCTACTTCCTTGCCCCTCAGAGTTCTCCCATACCATTGTCTGTTTCTGTGTTCATACAGTGTTAAAACAGTCTGTTTCTTGGATGACTTTTTGAAGACTGTTAGGTCTTTGCATGTTGGAGCTGTGTCAGGCAGCAAGCAAGTCCAAGACCTTATCTATATATGAGATCTCTCCCCACATTCCTAGAAGTAGGTATGAATGAACATGTCCAGTTCACAGAAAGACAAACGGAAGTACACTCCAGTCAATTTCCAGCAGGGGAAAAGACCAGAATCTGTCAGTATTTCTTTTCAGAGCACCTACCTATCACTTGGAGAGGGGGCTATTCCTCCTTGTTACAACACTGGGTGCTTCCCTGTGCCCCTCAAGAAGGTAACCATGGATACTACTGAGCTGGCACAAAAACCTTCAGTTAATGGGATCTACAAGTGGTTTTCAGGAGGTTTGGAGGCTAGGTGCAAAACCTGGAAATACTTGCCAAGGAGGGACTTCTGCCTCTGGACTCCATTGGGAATGTTTCAATTAAGAAGGTTTGTGCAGTTCAGCAGATACTGTCCTCCCCTCCCCACCCCCTGTTTCAAGTAGCGCCCCCAAGGCTCCCCCTCCAGCCCCTGAGCTATAATTTCACTTTACCAAAGACTAGGCTATTGACCAGTTGCGAAGAGACTTAAATCCTAGTGGGTTTCCCTTGTCCGAAAGCACGACACCCTCTCCCCCCCCCCCATTGTGAAATGTGGACCCTCTGTCCAGAAAGTGAAGCCATCCATAAGTGGCGCTCCTGAGGTCCCCCTGGACAGAGAGGCTGGGAATAATGGGGTACACTGGCCCGGTGTTTAGAAGTAGCTTCCTGCACCAAAATGTTTCTACCCACAGTGCCGCTCAGGGGTGTTCTTTTCCCTGCGCCGGGTCGCTGCTCCTTGAAAAGAGTTCAATCCCGGACATCTTTGAGAAGCCCTTCATTTCCCCAGGAAATGCCCCGGAAAAGCCCCTTCCCCTGCTCTCATCTCAAGCATCCCTGTCTTCCCTCATGATCCTTTATTCTCAAGTGAGGCATGCCTAGAGAGCAGGCGCTGCTCCCTCTCCCCCCCCACCCCTTGTTGTGTGCAAGGGGCTGGATCCCAACTTCGCAGCTTCAGGGGTGGGGGCAGCATCCCCTCTCAGAGGTAGGATGAGGAAGCCCAGTCATACAAGGCTGTGGGGGTGAGGGTGACTGTGGCCAGGGTCCGGAGGAGGTGGGTAGTTCTGGCGCGGAAATCCTCCTAGGAGGAAGGGAAGAGGAGGGGCGTGGGATATTGACTGGGGGAGACCTGGGGTGGCAGTTTCCTCGAGCTTTGACGTAAACTTGAAGAGGCGCTGAACACTCCCACTACTTAAGAAGAGGCGGCGTAGCGTACGGACAGCGCTGGGAACCGTCACACGCTCAGGATTCAGCCTGGGCTTCTATCTGGGACCAGGAGAGAACTGGGCAGGTAAGTGCGGGTTGGGGGTCGTCCTTTCTGCTGCCCCGGAATAGTGCCTCAGAATAAGTAGACAGCGATCATCCTGGGACAGAGAGCGTCCCGGGAAGCTCCCCTTGGAAAAAGAAGAGATCGGAGGATCTCAGCGTTGGGAGACTTAGTGGGGAAAAAGACAAACCATCTGATCGTCCGGGAAAGACTCGCGTAAAAGGAGCGAGCCCAAAGGAGCCAATGCGAGCGCTGACCGGCAGGGATCGCGGGAGTCCCCAACAGCTCCAACTTCAGAACCACGGACAGCACCCCATCCCCTGCCTACTGGTAAAGGTCAGTTTAGGAGAAAAAAAAAAAAATTCCGGGTGCTTCTACTTGGATATTTTAAGGTCAAAGCAGATACACTGAATATATCAGTTTGTTCGGGGAGAGATATATATCAATGATTTGAAAAGTAAGGACAAATATGTTCGAATACTCTTCTCTCTCAAACCTGCCTCTTCAAAGAAAAGAGTTGTTAAAATATCGATTTAATTGGCACCTCAGTAAGTCCTGCTTGCTGGGAAGGGAAAGACATGATACCATTATGTTATCATTAAACGTTTTGATGTAGCTGTACTCCCTTGAGTATTGCCATGAACTGTGCTTTGATGGCGTTGACGAGCATATTAGTGGTGTCTACAAGATATGAATCTTTAAGTGGCAAGTGGATTCTTTATGCCCCTCCTCTAGTTTGTCTTTCTGTTGGAGTTGCTTTATTTAGTCTGTGAGAAGTTAGAGAAGTTTATTTTTCTACAAAGAGAAAGAAAATAAGGTCCTTATGAATTCAAGAGCATGATTTCTCATTGCGCATTCTGCAGTGGTGTATAGATGGTTTGATTTTATTGAAACTAGCATGAGAGGCAGAGGAAAAATGAATGAGTGACAAATAAAGGTCTTAATATTTATAGTAAGAAATGAGAAATGAGAAAATGTAATCTAGATGAAAGTTACATCAGAATTGTAGAATATTTTTAGTGGTTTGCAAAATGTCTACTAATTATGTCCTAATAAGTTAAATGTATGTTTCTCAGTTCCCACATATCCAGAAAAAGCGACTTTATTCATCTTACAAGGGAACACATCTTAAAAATAGATATTCCTTAGCCCTAAATATCATGGTTTTACAGAACCAAGGCAGAATATGAGGCGCTCCGGTGGTGTAGTGGATTACACGTTGGGCTGCTAACCCAAAGTCTAATCTAATTTCTACCCTACCAGCCATTCTGCGGGAGAAAGAGATGAGGCTTCATGCTGCCCTAAAGATTTACAGCCTCAGATACCCACAGGGGCAGTTCTGCCCTGCCCTATAGAGGGATTCTAAGTGGAAATGGACTCACTGGCAGTGGGTTGAGGTGAAGAGTCGGGTAATAAAGGAAGCCTGTGGGCTAAACACTGGGGTGTTAACGGAAAGTGGTTCAAACTCACCAGCTGCTCCTTAGAAAAAAAGATGAAGCTGTTTGCTTTCATATGGATTTACAAACTCAGAATCCCCATGAATTGGAACCACTACGAGTTGGAATCAATTCAATGGCATTGAGTTTGGTTTGGGGGCTTAGTCAGGCAATGAGTGTTCTAGATAGAATACTGCAAATGACATGAAAGGTGGGATGACATATATTTTTCACATTGGAGACTGGTGAGTTTTTCTTTGCAAAATTCTTAAGAGGAGTTTTTTGTTTTGTTTTGTTTCAGTACTAAATGGAGTAAGTACAGGAACTCTCATGAGATATTTCCATTCTGTGCAGCTTCTGGGCCATGGCTGACTCTGGGAGCAGAGGAAGGATTCATCGCCCCTTGAGCCTCACTTGTTCCCTGATCATTATGGGAATATGCTGTGTTTCTCCTTTCTTCTGTCATAGCCAGACAGACCTGCTGGCTCTGAACCAAGCGGATCCTCAGTGCTGGGAATCCTCTTCAGTGCTCCTCTTGGAAATGCGGAAGCCTCGCATTTCCAACACAGTTTCAGGCTTCTGGGATTTTATGATCTACCTGAAGTCATCAGACAACTTGAAGCATGGAGCACTGTTTTGGGATCTGGCCCAACTCTTCTGGGATATCTATGTGGACTGTGTCCTTTCCAGGAACCATGGCTTAGGAAGGAGGCAATTGGCTGGAGAGGAAGACAGAATCCCAGCAGCACATTCAGGGCACACAAGAAGCAAACAAGGTGCTCCACACTGGGTCCTTTGTCTTTTGAAATGTTAATCAAGTGGAAATATTCTGAATTGTATAGACAGGGAAAAGGGGAAACCACTGTTTCATCTCTGTTTCGAAAGGGGTGAATCTCCAGAGAATCCAAGTGATAGGAAGCAAGCTAGCATTTCCTTTTTCCACATAATAATAGCTGCATTTATTAACATTTTGTCCTGATTCTCACACTTGAGGTGAACAGCAGGTAGGGCAAGCCTGAAAGACAAGTAAGGAGAAACATAATTCTCCAAATACATGACAGAAACATAAAAGAATGTCCTCAAATTAAGATGGTTTCCACATTATTCTGAAGATCAACAATCTGACAGTTAGTTTGCTGTGGAATTGGGAGGCATTGGCAACAATCAGTTTCTTGCCTCCTTTAAACTGAAAAAGAAGCATAACCCCCCCCCCCCAAAGAAAAAGACAAAAACATTGCTTCATGTAAATGGAGGGATTACTTGAGAGATATTTAGTTTGTAAAATAAAGCATAGAAAAATCAACTGGTATGTAAATCCATTCCCTGTTGGTTTTTTGCATAAATCTCAAATAGGAAATTGACTTTCAGCTGATTATTGATTTTGTTTTGCTTTTTTTGTAAGTTGGAGGTTTTTATCATTTGAGATTTCCTTGGAAGCATATGTCACATTTACACACAGTCTAATCTGGAGTGCTAGAAGAAATGTCCTTTATAAAATGAATGTAATGGTGAGTGAGTAAAGCGATGCCTTAGTCCTGCAAGGAGGCCTAGAGGTGTGATGATTACATGCTGGGCTGTTCACCACAGGGTTGGTGGTTTGAAACCATTAGCTGATCTAGGGAAGAAAGCTGAGTCTTTCTACTCCCGAGAAGAGTTATAGTCTCAGAAATCCACAGAGGCAGTGCTACTCTGCCACATAGGGTCGCTATGAATCAAAATTGATTGCGTGGGAGTGAGTGTGGTTGGTTTGGGTTAAGTCCTACGCATAGCGCTTTTGTTCCATTTTAAAAGCCATATCAACTAATAAATCCCCAAGCATTTGCAGCCAAGACTGTAGAGATCATAGTAACTTACTCTTAGGATTATTTATGTATCGGAGGAAAACCAGGGCATCATTAATTATTGCATCCATGTATTTTTCTATGAGAATTATAATATCGTCACATAATCTCTCAATTAAAATAGCAATTAGCAGGAATAGATCAAGTTCATTTTTTTCCAAAGACATTATACTAAACACTAATTGTCGTTAAGTTGATTCTGATTAATGAAGACCTCATGGGGTTTTACATATTCAGTTTGCTTTAACCTCTGTCCCATAATTCGCTGATAAAGCTATCAGACAAACCATTATTATTTACAAATTTACTTATTTTGATAAATGGTGTGTTTTTATGAAAATAACTGCTAACCTCTTCATGTGTCTGACAACTGCTGCTTTCCCCTGGGAGGTATTTTCATAAGATGTCATACCATTTTTAAAAATATGTTGCTATAAAAAAGTAGCATTGTGTGTTTACAAATATATCACCTAAAAGGAAGGAATGACTGGGAAACATATTTAGAAATTATGTAAAAATACAGAATTGGGAATTAAGCAGTTTTCTTTCTTTAGAGATAATATTCTTTCAGCAGCTTCAGCTACTTAAGTAGAAATAGAAAATGGGTATTTTCAAGTGTTGTTAACAAATTAAAAAAATAACGACTGAAGATTGCTGAGATGGCAGCATGAGTAAGAGCCACGAGTGTGATATGCAACTGCACTTCTCAGCATGGTTAGAGGACATTTTCCCCATTCTTTTCATTTTGGTTGTTGGACTCAAATTGTTATCAATTTTGTCTTCCATTTGCACTGTTTACTTTTTGTTGTTGTTATTTGAAATGAACTTGTTTGTTACTAAAGACACCAAGTTCATTTTATTTTCCCTCCTTTTTTTTTTTCCATTCAGACCAATACTTAGGTTTGAGGGATAAGGTATCTGGAGAAATATTTTTTAAAGAAGTACACTGTGTGAATTTATCCAACCCATCTCAAGGAATGAAATCAACAGCAATATCTTGGTAAAGCCCCATCTATCTTTGCACTCACTTAAAATAATTCTAAGAAAGGTACACAACATGAGTAAAACTATCATTTGTGTTCAGCGGAACATGGACATGGCATTGTAATTCAACTTGACCTATCATTTAAAGATGTACCCTTCTGTTTGCTTGTTTGTAGCAGCAATATCAGAATAGTGTGAGACTATACACGAGGGGGTACCCCAAGACATCAGAATTTTTTCAAAGCTCTTTATTTAAATATTTTTAAAAAACAACCTTATCATCTTTAAAGCACTGTCCATTACACTTAATACACTTGTTAAATATGTGATTCCATTCTTGGAAACACTTTTCAGACTCATACGTTTGGGTGGGTGACAGCACCTCCCTCGTTTTTTCTTGACATCTTTTATGTTGTCAAATCGCTGCACCTTCATGTCCCTTTTCATTCGTGGAAGCAAAAGAAGTTGCACGGAGTGAGGTCAGGTGAGTAGGGTGTGTGAAGCAAGGGAAGCATGCTTTTTTTTGTGTTGCCAAAACTGGCGAACTGAAATGGCTGCATGAGTAGTTGCATTATCATAATGGCAAAATCAGTCCCTTGACTGCCAATAATCAGGCTTTTTCTTGTTGCACACCGTTAAGCAATCTTTTCAAAACTTCTAAATAGAAATGTTGATTAATAGTCTGACCTGGTGGAACAAACTCCAGATATGCTACAAGTTGACATTTTTGCCCATTTGTGAAGTTGACAGATATCCAGAATGAGGTTTGTCATCAATCAACATTTCATCTTTTTTGAAACAAGTAAACCAATAGGTACACTGGAGTTTTTCCCATAGCGCTATCTTTATAAGCTGTGTTCAACATTACAACAGTTTTGTGACATTTTTCCCTGAGCAGGAAATAAAATTTCACTGCCGCATACTGTTCTCTTAAATCAGCTATCACACAAAAAATGAGGTTCTATCAAAACCGCTTTATTGGAAAAAAAAATCACTGTGACCAGAGAGAACCTTCCCAGGTCATGTCACTGGGTGCACTAACTCAGAGTGAGTTGTTTGATACTCACCTACTGGGAAAAATGCAAACTCTACAAGTCCGCTCTGTCCAGCACAATTTGAGTTTTTGGTACTCCATGAGAGTTGGTTTTTTTTGTTTTGTTTTGTTTTACTTTTTCTTGTGAAATTAGGTGAAGGTCTATGGAAAAGATAATTTTAAATTTAAAAACTTATCAAACCTCCCAATGTTTTGCCCTGTGTTTATCCTTTTTTGCTCATCTCTTTTTTGTTGGAGAGAGTCTTCCCTTTCCCTCAAATTAACACCTATCTGTCCCTCTGGACTGTAACTTCCCCTCCCTTTCCTGGACTTCTGTCTCTGGTAATCATCAAAATCTATCTTTCCATGCTCAGTGCAGAAATGTTTTTTTTTTTAAATATAATAGTGGTATAACAATCTTTTCCCTTTTATTTGATTTACTTCACTCAGCCTTGTGTGCTCTAAGTCCATCCATGTCATGAAGTATTTCACAGGTCAATCTTTAGTTTTTGATGCTGCATAGTATTCCATTGTGTGCATGCACCAGAGTGCCCTCCACCCAAGGACATTTAGGCTGTTTCTCATATTCTTGCTACTGTGAATTGCCCTCTGGTGGACACAGGTGTGCATATATCTGTGCTCTGGGTTTCATTTTTAAAGTATGTACGACCAGTATAGGGCCATACATGTAATGCTTGAAGCATGCTAGAGTGTGGCATTTCTATCTTCTGTTGAGGAAGGAAAGTATTCGTTTTTTTTTAAAGAAAGTATTAGCTTTAATTTACACTTTGGAAGTCACTTTTTTCACTGTGCTGCAGAGTGGCTATTGAGATTCAGCTGATGCTATGCAAGAAGTAGAAGTGCATCTTTCAATGTATTGAAGTTTTTTGAACATTTAATGCAAACTGTTGTGTGCAGGCCAGGAAGTAAGATTTTCCATTTGAATTGTATCATCATAGTCAAAGAGGGTCTTGGGTCAAGGAGACACCACGTCCAAAAGTTAAATAGTTATGGGAACATCAAGTTTTCATTTCAAGAGGCTTGATTAAGCCTCTAGTGGTTCAACTGGGCTCTGGATGTACCTGTGTGCATCTTCTGTTAATTTTTTCCTTTGTCCTTGGGGATTTAATACACTACCAAGCTGGGAGGGAAGTAGGGATGAAGAGGTTCTTGTCCCTACAGTTTTCAGTGAAATCACATCATCAGAGCAGAAGAAATGAACAGAAGTATCTATAAAGTACCCCAAAAGGTTTAGATTCCTCTAAATTAAAGTCTAAACACACTTGAAAAAATATAGCTATGCATTTAAAATATATTTAACCCTCACATACTTTTATATGTTGGTATACTATTTTTGTTACTATTGGGTAAATTAATATGAAAACAAAAGGTAGTCTATAGATAAATAAACTTAGGCAAGTTACTTAACTTAGTCTTTGGTTTCTCAATCTGAAAAAGAGTGTTATGGAAGGCATTAGATGGGCTCTGAACTATCTTCTGCTTCTCTGTCCTAATGTTCCATGGGTCTATAAGAAGGAAATGTACTAAAAGCATATTAATATGGAAAAACTCTGGAAGCACTTTACTCCAAGGGCAGTTGACCATGTTGACTCATGATCTGGACATTGTGGCTATTTATAAAAATTATAAACAAGAAGAGAGGAAGTTCAGAAATCAAAATTCTACACACTTCTCAAAAATTCAAAGATTAGAATGTCATAGATTCAAAATAAACTAACTAAAAACAAAACACAAAACTTTGCTGCTTAATCCAGCCTTTCTGAGGATGATGTAGGTTGTCCAAAGCAGTAGTTTATTTTGTCAAACCTATGATCTCTGTGAGTTGAAAGTCACAGCAACTAGCAACATTTAGTCTGCAAAGATATGGATTCAGGACTGAGTTTTTATCTGGGAAAGTGTGAAGAGCATGTACATTGGCCCAGCTCCTAACCTGAAGGATGACATTAAGGCAGAGAATGCATAAGGAAGACTTAGGAATTCAGAGACACTCTGGCTAATGGCAGATTGATTTAAGGAAAGAAAAGTCTGATGGTAAATAAAAAATAGAGAGAATCCAGATGAACTCATGGGCTAATGTAGACACTTCCATGCAAATGAAGACTTTTTTTAAAGTACATCCTTGTTTTTCTTCCATAATGAGAAAATTTAAACTTAGGTTTATGACTTGATGGTATTTGTTGTCTCACAAACTGGCATAGTGGAAGCATTAATCAGACAATCAAACAATGGCTGCATTGGGTGGATCTGCTACACAAGAGCTCCTTAAAGTATTAAAGAATAAAGATAACACTTTGAGGATTGAGGTGCACCTGACCAAATCTAGCTATGTTCAGTTGCCTCATATGTGTGCAAAAGAGGGACATTAAACCAGAAAGACCAGAGAAGAAATGATGTACTTTACTTGTGGTGTCATCAAAGGGTATTTAATATACCATGGAATATCTAATATACTTGGAAGAAGAGAGATTTGTTCCATCTTTGGAATATTTCATAAAAGACATGCTGTTAGGAGAAACTACTTTCTGGACAAGGATATCATACTTGGCAGAGAGTCAGAGATGAAGGAAGCTCCTTCATTGAGAAAGACTGGCACAATGGCTACAACACTGACTGAGTTCCGACATGACAACTGTAAGAATGGCTCAGAGTCAGGCAGTGTCATGCTGCTGCACAGGGGTCACTACGAGTCAGAATGAACTTGGTAGCACCTACCAACAACAAGCACAGTAGAAAACAATGATTGAGAAGTACAAGTTATTAGACTCAGGTATGCTTTATTTCTAACCTTACTCCAAGAATTTTCGTATGAAATCCACTCAGTAATCTCTCCTCTGGAAATTTGTTCCAAGGAATCAGAGAGGTAGCCAAAGATGAAGCACAAGACTCTTTAGGCCACATGATGTAATAGAGATAATGAGTATGTGATTTGTTATTAGCAATCATAGTCATTAACATAGCTGTTGTTAATTGTGCTTGAGTCAACTCCAAATTATAGCATATGGTGACTCCACATACTAGAGAGTAGAGTAGAACTGCTTCCTAGCATCTTCTAATGGAAGTAGATCATCAGGATCTTTCTTCCATGATACTGCTGTCTATTGCATTTGTAGTAGTATACTAATAATATGTAGTAATAGAAAAGTTGGAGGTAGCATATACACACACCCACATATATATACACAGAGAGAGTAAAGCTTTTATCATCTCTGGAATTATTTTATGGATTGTTGGAACATTTTCTTTATTATTTCAATATGCGATGCATTTTAATTACTTTTTAATAAAACCATTTTAAGGATATTCTTAGTGATAAGGAAATAGTATTTACTATAATTCACCTCACTGGGGTTATATAATTAAATTGCAGAAATCAAAAATTTGCATAAATATAAATTTTCATATGCACTGCTGCAATGCATTTCATCCAATTTTGATGATAAAACCACACACACAGCAAGTTTTCATAAAAAATTAACTGCCATTTCATTCATTATGCTGAAAATAATTTAGTGGCCTGATGATTTTTTTCTACTTTCAGGTGCATATTCTGAGCTTCTAAGAACGTCTCTCCTGAAGAAGAAAGAATTGGTTGAAGCTCTGATGAACATGTATGTACCCAGGAGTGAGTCTAGGTTCATTGGAAAAGTGAACAGAAGTCTAAGAATAAAGAGAAAATAAATACAATGCATACATTGTAATTAAACAATATATAGAGACATATTTTTCTTGAAAATTTTCATTTATTTATTTTAAGTGATGGGAATGTCCAGAGACAAATATTAAACCAAATTCTCTCAGATGACATGCTTAAAGGCTGCATTCATTTTAGGTATCTAGCATGTTCCAAATGGTCTCATTGCTGCCAAATCTTCTCACTGTCCTAAAGAGTTAACAATTTCTAAAGATGGTCTTGGGATTGGGAGATGCTGATTCTCTAAATTGTTTTTGATATTTTATAGTTGGACACCTGAGATGATAAATAAGCTAGGGTGTTATACATTTAACTTACATATACTGCCTAACTTCCAAACCATTAATCCCTGGATTGCTTATGCACAGACATACAAGACACGGTACTTATTAAACATCAGTTACTGAACATCTGTGGTACCTGGTTCCTGTTTGAGAGATATTTTACCTTAAACAAAACAAAAATAAAAATAAAGCAACACACTGAAAATGCCAAGAAAACATTCTTGGAATGGAAGCAAAATGAATAAAACCTCTGAATCTCAAATCACACTATATTCCATGGAGGTCTTGTTATTTCTTTTGAAGTCTATCATTACTGGTGTTATAAACACTAAGAAAATAGTGGCATGTCTCCTAGTACTACCCAGTCAGTTCCAACCAGAAGTTTCCTGTTGCAAGGCACACCTTCGACCTAAGAGGAGGTGTCTTCTAGGAGACCCCTTTCTGTCCCTTGTGCTATCCTATTGTTCCAAGACAGCAACAAGATGGTGGGTTTCGACCTTAGGCTGGTTCATTCCTCCATCACCAGAGGGACAAAGTCTCCAATCCACACCAAGAGGTAACCAGTGCCACACACTAAAAGATGCTTTCACTTCCTGGCACCAGGTCTGGAGGCATTTGAAGGACTACACTTCTTTGCTCTGGCAATAACCTGGGCAGATGTGTCTCTGGAGCCGCCTGTGCTGCCACTGCTACAGTGGTTGGAGGGCGGGACAGTGGGGGCATAGCATCTTCAGAGCTAAAGCTCCTGTGGGGATTAAATTTCTTAACCTGTGAGCCTCAGGGAGCCATTTTATCAGCTCCCCCAGGGATGTTTTGTCTATGTAACCAGCCCACCAGGAATGGTGTTCCCTTATTAATTGTTCAATATCATGGGTCAGGTGTCTTGGGAATTGGTGTGAGCGCAGGGGGCAATTCTGTATATTTTTGACTTAGTTGCTCTGTGGGCTGGTTACTTTCTAATGAACATGGGTACTGAGATGTCTGTGGTTTCTGGTGAAACCAGTAGGTAGTTACCTCTCCGGGACATACCCTTCTGACTGGTAGAGCATGTGCTTCTTAGTACCTTGGTAGGGAAGGAGGTGAATGAGTTGCTACATAAAATAAGTACAGTTGGGACAGCATCTGAAGAAGGGAGGCAATCTCAGATACCCTGCTGCTCCCTTAGCCCCACAGTGCTTTGCTCATTATCTTCCACTGCTCTCCCTGCCATTGGCCTGTTCACATGGTTGACCCACAGGCCAGCACACAGCTGTCTACACAGATCACTAAAGGTCAGGAGATGCTCATTTATACAACCCTTAATGTGGCCTGTTGATTGCTTTGCCCTGGGCTAGTTTCATGTATCTTTGCTAGAACTATCTGTTAGTAGGCCTCTCTGCTAAGGTGGCTCCAGAGGCATGCTAACCCGTGCTGGGGCGTCATCCTGACATGCAGACCCACTCACGGTGTGCCCAGTATTTTCACTTAGGCAACCAATGCTTCCTTTCCCCCAAAGATTGCTGTATGTCATTGCCCCTAGAGGTATACTTTAGTCCTCGCTAATTAAGTTTAAGTCAAACAATGACAAAAACAATCCCACTGCCATCTAGTTCAATCAAACACATAACAGGTTCTGAGATTGTAAGTCTTTAAAATTTATTGTTATCATCTATTTGCATGTGACTCTAACTGCGCTACCATCTATTAGCTACCTGAATTACTATGTGGTTTTTCTTAAAATATAAATTTTATTTACCTATCTGTTTGTTTTCTTCCAGTTTTCTCACCATCCTTCCCAACCTTAAACCAGCTTTTCTGTAACTATTATGGTCTGATTGGTTTTTTTATATGAAACTCATTTTTCCTGACTTTTCTTCTTTGATATTAGTGGGCTCATAGATTGACCAACAGCCCAGTTGTCTCTCTACCAAACTTGTCCATGTCATGAGGTTTTGACAGCTTAATCATTATTCTTTAGTCATTCATAGTTTTCCAGTGTATACATGGACTGATGTTTATGCATCCAAAATGTAAATCTTTATGGGAGTAGATAGCCTTATATCTTTATTGAGGTGAGGCTCATGGGTTTGAACTGACAACCTTGAGGTCATCTGTCAGGAATCCTTAAAGCATCACCAGTCAAGACATTTTAAAGCACTGGGTCAAGTAGGGTTTATATATCTTCTGACATCTCACAAAGGAGTCCTGGTGAGGTAAGTATGTTATTGAACTGCTAGCCATTAAGATCAATGGTTCAAGACCACAAGTTACTCTGAGGGAGCAGGATAAGGTCTTTCTACTCCTATAAAGAATAACATTCTTGGAATTGTTTTATGTCATTTTTGTTTCTTCATATTAGGGTGTATATGAGGAGTGCTAGGTTATTAGGGGTTACAGTCTTGAAATTGTGACATAAGTTGTTCTGTTTGGGTGTAAATGAAGTCCAGGATTGAGGAACCTATAGCGATAGCTTATATGGAGAACAAGGATTTCAAGAGGGCGGAGAGGGGGGTGAGTGGTAAAAGGGAGACAATGTCAAAGAACCCAGGAGGAAGTAATATGTTTGGAAATTGATTATGGGCTCAATGGTACAATTCTGCTTGATGTGATTGAGTGATGCAAGGACATGACATTTGTGTTAATGCCCAAGTAATAATAAATATAAAGAACAAAAACAAAACATAGGTCCAGGAAGGGGATTTGGGCTTACACTAAATCTAAGCTCCAACTTAAGAACAATTCCATCATGGCCCTGCTCAATACTCACCCTCAGGAAAGGAAAACAGAGGAGACTGGTGCTAAATGTGGTGAAGAGATTAGATGGTAAATTATCAGATAAAATAGCATCTAGGGTCATAAAGACTTAGCTTCAAACAAGCAGCCATCTAACTGAGATATCAACTTAGTCAAGATAGAGGAAGCACGCCATCATCAGGCACCGAAGGATTGTGATGTGTACCATGCAAAGTCGAAGGAGGGATTCATATCAGAGTCTAGCATGTGAGAATCTGGTTGGCAGAAAGCTCTGGATTACAGTGGGAGTCCAAGATTCATTGGTGGAACTATATAGGAAATAAGCCTCTGGTGACTTCTTTCTACCCACCATTTAGGGATGAGAGGAAAGTGGTTACTGAACAGAGGGCATTAGAGAGTTGAGTATAGAAGATCAGACGCGTAAATTTGACTTGAACAGCAAAAATTTTGTCAGAATCCCCCTCCTCTATAATGCATGCTGGATCTGATCTGGCTTCCAAATTTTTCTGTATTTTTGGTTTGTATTGTTCAGTTTTGTGTGTATTTGTACATGTTAGGGGAGAGTATCTCAGAGGAGTTAGGTTATTTGGGGTTGCCCTCTTGAAATGGTGCTATATAATTTTTGTCCATTGATATATGAAGCCCAGGATTGATGAAACTTTAGAGAAAGCAAGTAGAAAAAGGGATTCAGGGAATCAGGGGTGTGGCGGTGGTGAGGGAGGAAGGAAAAGGGATGCCAAGGAGTTAGGAAATGTTTGGACACTGATTGTGGTAGCGAATGTACAATTTTGCTGGATGTGATTGAACTACGGAATGACCTATGTATCAGTTTTAAATGAATAATAATTACATTCTTGAGAGCCAAAAGGAAATGGGAAATTCCTTGAATTCAATATACGAGTTCATTAAGGGCTTACGAATCTGTTTCTCCACTGCTTCTGAGGGAAGCAGGGGTCATGGTGATGTTAGTGGACAAAAGATGGCTGAGTGTCAAGGCCAGAATCTTTGAGACCATCCCAGCAAGGCTATATGAAAGTAAATATGCAAGTGGGAGTGATCTCATAACAAGCAAGAGTTTAGCGATATCCAATTTCTAAAATGCTTGCAATTCCAATTAGTCGCATCTGTCAGTTAACTAATCTAATCACTCAGTTGACAAGTTTGAAGTTCAGTTCTGTTGGGAATTTACTTGATTTTCCATCAGCTACTTCATCAAACGATTTTACTTAAGGCAGTGGTGATGTCAGGTAGAGGTACTGTTAACTGAAATTAACTGGTTGCTCCTCAGGGCAACGGTGGGACTATCTGCCCCTGTAAAGGACTGGGATGAGTCAGAAATGACTCAAAGGTTGTGGGTCTGATTGTTTATTTAAGTAAGCTAAGAACCTTATCGAAATGGTTATTATCACAGTTGTAGGTGAGGATTAGCTGAAACCTAGCAATGGAACAGACCTCAGGGAAAAAGCTGGAGAAGGGGGCTTTGGACTGGTTGAAAGAATGGGTATATTAAAAGTGTGTCACCTACATGAGGTCAATTGTCATTACAGAGTTCACAAAGAACACATTACACTCTACTTTGGGGATCTTAAAAGCTCTTGGGCTGCTATGTAAGGTCCAGAGGAAAGAAGAGTGGAGAAAAGCCAAAGTCATATGGAAACAATTACTCCAGCGGTCTCATAGACTATAACCTTGAAACATACGAACTGGTGCCCAGCTACCTCTACCTATTGGCTTTGAAAAGGATCACATTAGATGGTCCTGGATACAGTGGATGAAAATATGGAATAGAATTCAAAATCTAAAACAAGACCAAGCTTACTGGTCAAATAGCGATGAGATGGCCATGAGTTACCTGGCAGGTTTGGCACTTAGATCACCCTCATGTTAAAGTAATCATCCATTGAAGGGCAACATTTAAGAGAACAAAGTTCAGAGGGTAAGGAAAAAGGCAGAATGGAAACAGAAAGCACAGGGACTATGTGGGAGAGGTGATAGTACAGAAAAGGGGTTTCACTGGATGATCTGAATCAGAATGTGCATAAATTGTTCAATGGAAACCTATGCTCTGCTCTGCAAACCTTCACCAAGTTCATAATAATAAAAAAATTAGAGCTGCCACCCTTTGACTACTGTTCAACAGTTGCTTTTATGCTGCTGTCTCAAATGGCTTGCAATAGTCCCAAGCTAGCTATTTTGTCCAAATTCTGTAAATTTTGGTAGAGACAAAACTCCTTGAGTATGTGCTTGTGAGAGTATCTGCCTCTTATTCTTCTCTTATCTCAGTACTTTATAGCAAGTGGTGGAAACCTTTTCTTGATGCTTACTCTGTGCTGAATAGTATTAAAAGTTCTGCCACAACTACCCAGTCATACCTTTGAAGAAATAAGCCGCCATCCATACCGGGAGAAAGATGAGGCTTTCATAATATAGTATTAGAAACCCACAGTCTACCAGTGCTGCCCTTGCCAACAGAGTCTCTCGGAGTCAGAATTGACTCAATGGCATGGAATTTTTTCTCCTTTTCAAGCCTTTTCCTTTTATTTCTAAGCCTGCTTCACACCCCCAAAGTATCACAATCTTCAGTTTATAGAGAAGTTAGCTACGTATCTTGTTCAGATGTTTAAGGAAACGTCAAACAACATTGTTACTGGGGTTCCCATATTTGATGGTTAGATTTCAGATCAACTTGTAAAATGATGAAAGTACAGTGGTGGAGTCCAACGCAGTCATCAGGTCATAGCCTGACTATGCCTCCCTGGGGGTTGGGAACACCTTTCTTTCTCTTTCTTTCCATTTGCCTTCTTGTTTTCTTGGACTCTGTGTCGGCCTCCAGGGATTGATCCACGTGAGCTGCTGAGGCCCTGCTATGTTCCCACAGAACTTGGGTCTATGTGATACTGTACTCCTGCCTGTGATCTCCTTGCTTTCTGCTTCATCTTTCTATTTCATCCTCTTGGGATACATTCTTGATATGAAATTTTACTTCTTGATATAAGATTCTTTATTTTACAAAAAATAAAAATGTATAAACTACTTATGGCATTATATAATCATTTGTCAATTTGAAGATTAAGAATGTAAGGGTGGAGTCTAGTCTGCCAATCAGATCATAGCCAATGAAGCCTCTGTGGGGTCATGGCCTTCTCCTGAGAATTCTGGAAAATCTGGTGGTATTTATTCCTTGGAGGCAGGAGAGATCCTCACTCACTACTTCACTTCTTGCAAGACACCCCTGCGGAGAAGCCACAAGGACCTAACCTGATGCAGCCCTGGGAACCGCAGTAGCCACGTGGAATCTCCTGCTAGCACTGAGATGCTCACGCTAGATCCGCTGAGATGCTTACAACACCACTGAATCCAAAGACTTTCTACCCACTGACTTGTGATCTTCCATATTCAGCATCATTGTATGTGTTTTGAGAGTCTGAAGAGGATTTTTTAGATTGCTGTCAGTCATATGGGCTAATATTGGACCAATGGACTTGAGCTGGATGGGGCTGGGATGTTTTCTCAATGTTCATTTCCTCTTGTATATAACCTCTCCCTTTTCTATATATGAGTATCTCCATAAATTTGTTTCTCTAGTCTACTCAGACTAACACACTACTGTTAGCTCACAACTTGTATGAAAACAGACAGTAGGCAAGATCGCTCATGGGATGGAGTTTGATGGTTTATGTTCTAGGGCCTGAGTATCAAACTTGTAGGAACAGGATGAAATGAAGTAAGTGCAAGATCAGTGAATAACAAAAAGTATTGAACGATAGATCCAAAATTAAAGACTTTTGATAGACTGAAAAGAAAATTCAAACTAATTAGTATGAGATCGAACAGGGATAAACTAACCTCAATTCTACTCACACTACTCAGTCATGAATATTGCTCTCTATGCCAGTGGCAATTCAAATATCAGCAGTCACCCATGCTGAATAAGTTTTAATGAATTTTCAAATTAAAAACAGACTAGAAAAGGGGTATTAGCAATCTATTTCTGAGAGAATACCCATTGGACATCTTAAGAATATAATCAAAACAATGTCTGATAGAGTAAGAGGAGATTGGAAGACATTCAATACAAGAATTGGGAAAAACTGCCTCCTCAAAGTAGAGCCAGCTTTAATCATATGAATGGTGACACAAAGTCACTGTACCCCCACAAAAAATTGGTTGATATCTAACCACTATAAGAGTTGGTAAATGATCAAGGATCAATGATATTGAAGGAAGAAGTCCAATTGTATTAAAGGCATTGGTAAAAAACAAGGTTCCAAGAATTAACAAAATACCAATTGAAATACTTTAAAATGCTGATGTGGCACTGGAAACACTATGCCAAGAAATTTGGAAAATGGATCAGCTACATGGCCAACTAATTGTAAGAGATCCATATTTGTGCCCATGCCAAAGAAAGGTGACTGAACACAATGTGTAAATGATCAAACGATATCATTAATGTAAGATACAAATACAATATTCCATAGATAATTGAAAAATTGGTTGCAGTAGTACATTGATAGATAGCTGTCAAAAATACAAGCTAGATTCAGAAGAGAGCATGGCATCATTGTTAATATCAGATGGACCTTGGATGGAAGTAGAGAACACTGGAAAGGTGACTTTTTGTGTTTTATTGACTCTGCAAAGACATTTGACTGTGTCAATTATAACAAACTATGGACAGCATTGCAAAGAATGGAAATTCCATAATACTTCATTGTGCTTATGTGGGGCCTGTGCTTACGGCAAGATATAGTTGTTGACTAGAACAAGAGGACGCTGTATGGTTTAGAATCAGGAAAGGTGAGTCAGGATTGTAATCGTGGTGTTGGTGAAGAGTATTTGTAAGTACCATGGTTTAGGTATCTTGACAGTGGCAGTAGCCATACAAATCTCTACAGGTCATAAAGCTTCCTTGGACGAAGTACGTCTACACCATTGTGTGGCTATAAGACTGGTAAAATCTAAATAAGGTCAGGGGATTGTATCAATATCAATTATCTGATGGTAATACTATACTATTGTTATGGAATCTGTTACCATGGAGAAAATTGGGTTAAGAGTACAGTTTCTTGCAAATGCATGTGAATCTACAATTATCTCAAAATAGAAGCGCTTTAAAAATGTGAGTATGTCTCTCTAGCAACAACACATCTATTGAGTTTTACCAAAGTCCTTGTGTGTTTCCTTTTTCTGTATGTGAGAAAAGTTCCATATTAAGGATCCATTGTGCTATCCTTTTATAGCCACTGCCCTCCCTCCCTACTATCTTTAAGTCCATGGCAACCACTACTCTATTTTCCAATTTTACACTTTTGTAATTTTAATAATGTAATTATATAGTAGGCAACTTTCTGAGATTGACTTTTACCACTAATCTGATCTATCCCAGTAATTGGTTCTACTTCTTATCATTGGGTAGTATTTATATATATAGATATATAATAGATATATATATATTTGAATTGTGCAGTTGGTCCTTCCAATTGATATGTATATGTGTATGTATATTGCAAATGAGCACACATCTTATATATGTTTGGCATGTTGTATTTTTGGCCATTTTTCATCTGCATCGAAAAGAAGGTCATGAGCTAGTGGAAAAGAATTAGGTGACACAAAAAGGTCAAACATTAACATGGCAACTGGAGGAAGAATGGTGAGGCTGGTAGGGAAGAGGTGAGCTAGTAGTGAGAGGGAGAGGGAGAAAAAGCCAACTCAAAGCCTTCCCTGCTTGCTTGCTCCAGCTACGGACTCTTTCCAGCTGTTTTCCTAAGAAGATATAACCATTGCATTGCTAAGCTGTCCGTACACTTTATATTTATTGCATTGATTTGAGATCAGAAATTGTGGTTTGTTTAGCTTCGTTCTGTGTCTTGTAATCCCAGCACTTGACTAAGTGTCATTCAATGTTACTGTCGAATATATGAATTACAGCAACACTAACAGGGAAGGACCCCAAACTAAAAATAAGTGAAAGAGTAGGAGAAAGGGAATCTTGGTGTTTCTGGAGACTAATTTAATCCAAGAGGTGTTGTGGGTTTAGGTGTTGGGTTGCTAACCCCAAAGTTGGTGGTTCAAATCCACCAGCTGCTTGGGGAAGCAGGATGAGGAGGTCTGCTCTGGGAAAGATATAAAGTGTAAGAAACTCTATGGGAGGTCACTCAGTGTCAGAATCAAATCAACAGCAGGAGGCTTTGTTTGCTTTTGTTTATAAAAAATTTAAAATGTGAGTATGTCTCTCTAGCAACCGCACATCTATTGAGTTTTACCAAAGACCTCGTGTGTTTCCTTTTTCTGTGTGTGAGAAAAGTTCCATATTAACGATCCAGTGTGCTATCCTGTTATAATCACTAGTTAAAAATGAGTAAAAATGGTACTTGGGTTGTTGTTTGCAATATATTTCCTACTTTTCAAGATTATGGAATGCTTTACAACTGGTATATATTATGTATACATAAAGGCATATTGACCATATATAAGAAAATAAATATTACCTCTCCTACTTATGACACAATTCCCACCCACCCCACTCCCATGTCACCATTTCCCCCCCTAAGTTAAAGCCCGTCTAGATTTTGGGGGGATTTCTTTGTCTACTATGTACTAAGCAGTTCATATGCATTACATATTATATAGCGCAAAATTTAAGAAATTAAAATTTCATTGTGTGTGTTTTCCAAACAAGATCATTTTAAAGTTTTAAGAAGCAATGATGCCATATCAAGAATTAGGATGCTTCTGATCTAAGTCATGGTCTTTTTTTCCATCATCTCATATGCATGAAAAGTTGGGCAATGAATAAGGAAGATTGAAAAAGAATTGATAGATTTAAGTTAAGATGTTGGTAAAGAATGCCAAATGGACTTCCAGAAGAATGAACATGTTTTGGAAAAAGTAAACTGAGACTATTCCTTAGAAGGAAGAATGAGGAGACCGTTTCTCATACTTTGGACATGTTAGCAGTGGGACCAGTCCTCAATAACACACTTGGTAAACAGTCATAAAAAAAAAGATGCTGATCCTCCTTGACAGGGATTGACAGACTTGCTGTCACAAGAGGCAGCCATGACAGCGAGGGCGGTCCAGGACCTGGCCATGCTTTGTTCTGTTGTTCACAGGGACACTGCATGTGAGAACTGATTGGGTGATACCTACAAACCATCTGTCCATCAGTTCAAACAAAAATTGAAACAACCTACATGACTGACGTAGCCAAAAGAGCCTAAAATGACTTTGAATGTCTGAGTAAACTATGATTCTTATATTATAGCTATATGAAATTGAAGCCCTAGATCTACTTTCAAATGAGGCAAACACATCATTAGAAGCCTGCTTGGTTGATGGCTAATTTCATTTAAAATGTAAATTTGAAAGTTCATTAAAAATATAATGTTAATTTGCATACATGAATCAGGTGACAGATTCTTTGAAGTAAAAATATTTTTTTCATTGCTTAAGAGAAAAATAGCTTACGTGGTACACATGTATGAAGTAGTGGCTGAACTTTTAAGACATTGATTCTTTTCCCAAGCTTCTTTTTCCATTGGGACTTCTGTTAAGGAAAATGATAATGTCCTTAATTGGCTGCAGAGCCCTCATGGTGTAGAAGTTGTGCTTTGGGCTGGTCAGCAGTTTTAAATGATCAGCAGTTCAAAACCATCGGCAACTTGACTGGAGAGAGATTGGGCTTTCCATTCCTGGGCACAGCAAAGTCTCAGAAACCACAGGGGTCCCTGTGAGTCAGCATTGACGTGACGGCAATGAGTCTTTGGGGGTTTTGTTTGTTTGGGTAATGAGCTGTGCTTATAAGGTATGATGTGTTAAGGATTAAACTGTGTCCCTCAAAAAGATATGTTGAAGTCCTAACTCTGTTGCCTGTGAACATGATCTTGTTTAGAAATACGGTCTTTGAAGATGTTGTCAGTTAACAGGAGGTCATACACACACAAGGTGAGTCTTCATCCCATCTCAGTGGTATCTTACCACAAAGAAGAAATATGGAGGTAGATATAGGTAGGACAGTATCTACCTGTAAGGACGGTCATGTAACCACGGAGACAGCTGCAAGTCAAGGAACATCAAAGATGGTCAGAAGTCATTAGAAGCTGACAGGCATGGAACAATTTCTTTCTGAGATATCTTCAAAATGAATTAGTATGGTTATGGCTGACACCCTGATTTGGACACAGAGTCTCCAAAATTTTGAAGTGCCAATAATTAATTTCTGTTCTTGGAATTCACTACTCTGTGTTGTTTCGTTATAGAAACAAAACATATTGTATTTTGGTTTAACTCACTTCATCAAAATAGGTGGGAAAATAATCAGTGAACAAACTTGACCATCACAAACTATGTAAACTGGAGAGACTTGCATCATGAAATGGAGCTTATGAGAAACCATTGATCATATCCCTCTATCATGGAGAACATGGCCAATTAAATGGGTCTTTTGTCAAGATTCTAAATGGTGTGTTGAGGTCAATGGCTTAGTTTTTTTAAAAATTTGAGGTGAGGGTCAGAAGGGGGGTCTTGTGTGACATGCCAAGAGTGTTCTACAATAGGAACATCCAGCTAGAAATTAAGTCATCGATTCAGTGCTCTTAATGAGACTTGAAGAAAATAATTCACACATTTATGTAAATCACATACTTGAAAATTGTATCCCAGGTGTTTGAAGTGACATAGTCCCAGCACCGCTAGGTTTGACTCCTTGTCCCCTTCGTTCCTTTTCTGCTCCAAAGCTTTAAGACTAAGGTCTAGGACTGAGAAGATTGAAAATAAAATTTGTCTTCTTCAGGCTACCCATTGAGAGAGAGGGGTGACATTTTTTAAGCAGAGAGGTTGACCACATGCTCCTCCATCACACCAAAGGGCCTTTGGGTCTGAACTCCCTTCACTTCAAGTTGGGCAAGGTGATTTGATCAAGCAGGGCAGAGAAGGCCCTGCTCACCTCCTCAGCTTCACCATATAGGTTCGAGTTTACTGAAGACTTTGGACCTGAAATCAACAAACATGAGAATCTTTCAGAGAAGTGTACCCATAGGTTTTCAAACTGACCTTTATGGAACTCATTCCCCCTTAGTTCCTGATGACAGTACTCATTCTTTCAGCCTAGCTAGCAAATAAGATGACTGTTATTTACTGAAAAAAACTGCTGTTAATTCAACTGGCTTATAGGTTCCATTGGGCTTCCATCCACAAGGTCAACAGTTCAAAACCACTAGCTGCTCTGTGGAAGAAAAATGAGGCCTTCTGCTTTCATAAAGAGTTATAGTCTCAGAAACTCACAGGGCCAGTTCTACCCTTTCCTATAAGTTTTCTATGAGTCAGGGTTGACTTGGTGGCAGTGAATTTGGTTTGGGCTAGGTTTCTAAAGGGCATTTTCACTTGTCTCCTAGCATCGTTCTGTGTTGCCAGATCACTCCAGAACAAAATTCCCAAGCTCAACTGTCTATTACAATCACCTAGAAGGATCGCTCAAACAGATTGCTTGGCTTTTGATTCCATCTTTTATCGGCGGGATCTGAAGTTTTCATTTCCTTTATTAAACAGTTTTACTAGCCTATAATTCACCTGTCATATAATCCAAGAGTTCAACCATATAGTTTTTCATATCTAACAAGTTCCCAGGTGAGAGTGATATTGCCAATACAGGTCTATACTGAGAACCAATGCTCAATGATTACTTGATATGGTTTCAGGGGTCACATGATCTGTTGTAATAGGAACTGTTGGGAGTATCAAATGATCTACATTTTGGCATTTACCAACCAAAAGTTTGATAGTCATAATTTCTAACCTAAGAGTTCTTTCCTAGGACTTGATCCTAAGGAACATATTTGCATATGACTCCAAAGAAAGGTGTTACAAGGATACTCAGCATGAGACACAACAAACTCCACATGGAAGAGACACATCAGCCTGTGTGCTCACGAGGTGTCAAGAGAATCAGAGATCAGGCATAAAAGATCCAGAACAAAAAAATCATATCAGTGTGAATGAGGGGGTGAGTGGAGTGGTGACCCAAAGCCCATCTGCAGACAACTGACGTCCCCCTACACATGGGTCACAAGGAAAAGACAAGCCAGGTGGGGTGCAATGTAGCACTGATGAAGCATACAACTTTCCTCTAGTTCAGCAGTTCTTACCCTGTGGGTCATGACCCCTTTTGGGGGTGGAATGACCCTTTCACAAGGGTCACCTAAGACCACCAGAAGACACCTATTTCCAAAGGTCTTGGGAACCAAGGCACCGCTGTTCTAGCTATTTCCTGGTGGGTCTGCCCATATGCCAATATGCCCACATATGTGTACCCATGCTACACCATGCTTCAAGACAAAATTTCCCACTTAATTGTAATCAGAAAGAAATATTTCACAATATCTAATTGCATATTGTTTTGTGATAAATCACTATGCTTTAATTATGTTCGTTTTGGAACAATGAAATACATCCTGCATACCAGATAGTTGCATTATGATTCATAACAGTAACAAAATGACAGTTATGAAGTAGCAACGAAAATAGTTTTATGGTTGGGGGGCACCACAACATGAGGAACTATATTGAAGGGTTGCGGCATTAGGAAGGTTGAGAACCACTGCTCTAGCTGTTTAATGTTGTTCCCTCCCCCTCCCCACTATCATGACCCCAATTCTACCTTACAAGTCCAGCTAGACCAGAGCATGCACACTGGTACAGATAGGAACCAGAAACATGGGGAATCCAGGACCAATAATGAGTGTAGTGACCCCAGGAGGCTAAGGCGGAAGATGGGGAAGAAAGGAAGAACCGTACACAATGTACACATGTAACTCCTTTCCTGGCGGACAGACAATAGAAAAGTGGGTGAAGGGAGATATTGGTCAGTATAAGACATGAAAATATATATATATATATAAATTTTCAAGAGTTCATGACAGAGATGGGGGGTGGGGAGGGAGGGGAAAATGAGGAGCTGGTACCAAGGGCTCAAGTAGAAAGAAAATTTTCAAAAAATTTTTCAAAAATTTTCAAGTTTTGAAAATGATGGTGGCAATATATGTCCAAATGTGCCTGACAAAATGGACATATGTATGGATTGTGATAAGAGTTGTATGACCCCCAATAAGCCAATTTAAAATAATAATAATAAATTATTTTTAGAAAGGATACCCAGCACAGCGTTTTTATTAAAGTAACAACTCATTTACACAATAATAGGTACATGTCAGTACATCTATACCCTGGGATATCACATAGCATTTGAAACATAGCATGACTCTGTGTCTAAAGTCTGTTTCTATGTGATGAAAAGCAAAGTTGTGGCATGGCCTAGCATAGGTTAAAAAGGTAAAGGCATCCCTAAGGGCCTAGAAAAAATTCAAAATAAAACTCCAGGAACTGTGGACAGTGGTGCCAGCTGGACACTAGGTGAGAGGAGGGGTGGCAGGGTGATGATGCATTCAATGTAAAAAAATCTGTGAGCTCCTGCCTTTTAATTTTATCATGAATGTGTAGTGTTATATTTTTGTGTAATTAAAAATAAAAAGGCTAATTTTGCTAGTTGGCTCTTTCTCATTATCTGATGTATGTTTTATCTCCATCTGTGCTGTTTCCTGTTGAACATAAGAGGGAAGGAGTCATGCCTTTTTTCCCCCATTTGTCTTCTTACATCACGCCAGGACCACAAGGGGGTTGAACAAACAACTAAAACACCTTCTCCACAGGCAAACTTATTTTAGGATATTCTGCTGCTCAGTCCACAATGATAAAAGCATACAATGCATTGAGAAATGATCATCCATTTTATATATGGAAGTTGATTTTGTTTTCTTTTGTAAAATCCAGTCTCTTGAAACATAGGAGACAGCCAAAGATGGACAGCTACTACCCACCATGTTGCTTAGCGCACAGCAAGAATCCAGTCTAATTAGTTGGAACCTAGAAGGAGGCCTAAAGACATGGTAGAAAAAATGTCTGTGACATGGGCAATGCAAAAGAAGTCACAATGGAAAAATAGTTCACTTGACTGTCACTGAAAACGAGTTCTCTCAATGACTAGGGGATGAGAGAAGAAGGCACCGGAATGTCAGATTCTAAAGCTAAAACAATAGTTTAAAGGACTGGATCCAGGTGGGCAATAAAGGAGCATCCTTAATCATATCCTTCCTCATCTCCATCCCATGGGAAACCCAGTGACACATGAGTGATAAAAAGACATGGGAGAGCGTCCAAAGGTGTGTGTGTAGGCAGGGGGTTGGGGGTGGTGGTGGTTGGAGGAATGTATTCAAGATACATTTTACTCATCAATAGAAAATACTTTGATTAAAAAGTAAAACCCGAGGATTTTGTCCTTCTTTTTCACCACAGAAGCAAGAAACATTTCAAATCTGATCCCGTCCTGGAAGTTTGCATCAAATTGTTTCCTACTGATTTTCAATCCAACATGTGGAATTTTAAAAAGCTTTGGGGAACTCCTTCTATTAAACTTTTTTTCTTTTCCATTAAGCTCTCAAGGTCTCTTGAAATCCTTTTATCTTAGATCTCAATACTGAATAACTCTAATCAGTACATGTCAACAGCTGTCCAAAACTGACCATCACATGCCGGTTTAGCCATCATAAGCTTTTAAGTAATGCAAAGTTCATCTTAATTTCCAGCATCAGTTGTCTCCTTAGCATATCTGAAATCCAAAGAGGTCATCGACTTCTAGAATAATCACCACACTGGGTGAATATATAGGCATTCTGTCTGAGTAAATCTTTGTATATAACAAGTTGTGGATTTTTCTAACGTGCTGAATATTCTTCAAATTAAAACAGAAATGAGATCAACTTGTAATGGTAAAACAGAGAGCTCTTATGGTGTATTATTAATAATCAACTGCACACTAAAAGGCCAGTGGTTCTAACCTGCCCTTTCAGCAGCTAGACACTGCAGAATAGCAATGAGTTGGAAGCAAATCAGAGGCACACGGAGAAACAGAAGATGATTGGGCACTCCCTTTTGTTATTTGATGAATCGGTGACAGGGATAGAAATAAAATGAAGTTAAGCAGGATCATCACTTAGGTGGCTTCCCCTTTCAATTTTTCATCAACATGTTTATTGTAAATATGAATGTATTATGGAACATACTTCTAAAATACACATTGAGGATGGCCGAGTCAACAGCATCATTATCAAGGCAACTTTGAGCTAGGACACAACCTTATTTAGAAATATCTGCCTGTTATTGCTAAGTTTGTGGTGCCAACATGGCCAAAGACAACAGATAGGTAGGTCTGTTGTGACGACATGGCCAGTGAACACAGGCCATCAATGGAAGGGTGGAAAAAGAAAAGGCTTGGCAAGCTCTGCCTTTGCTCTCTTGCTTTGGGACCTTCAGACCAGACAGCTGCATTGTTCGTCCTGTGCCTCGACCTCCATGTAACACGAGGACACCTCATCATGGACTGTGCAGCTGTGAGTTGGTGTTCCTTCAAGCCCTACTTCGCCACGCTCCTGGGATATACATCTCTTGAGCTGGGGACTGTCGGACTCTGTCATCTGGCTGACTGTTGGTGACCTGCTCTGCTGTTTGCTGCCTGTGACCGGATAGCCTGCATTGCTCTACAGAGGACTGCTCAGCGGCCCTCAAGACTTGAAGGACTGCCAGTCTTCTAGCTGTCTCACACAAGTGAGTTGCACACAAGTAATTTGTACTGCTTTTTAGATAATTATTTCTTCTTTATCTTATATACCCTTCTCTCTATATAAATATATAAAGAGAATTACTAGTGTCCTGGTTTTATTTCTCTAAGAGAACCCTGCCCAACACACTGCCTGAGCAACAGTGTTTTAAAATATCAATAGTAGCCAGGAAGATTAACATAAGTCCTTATGCTTAAAGTCATAAAAGAAGTAAGAGTAATTTTGTTTTTTAAAAAACAGTACTATTAGTAGAAATTTCATCAATTGGAATTTGTTACTATAGTATAGAATATTACAATATAGTAGAGAAAACTATAGTAACAAAAACAGGAATTTATTCTAGTATCATCACCTTGTTTTTATGGTAAAGATGCATATTTCATGAAGAAGCATCACAATGGTTCTACTGAGATTGCAAGAGATGGATTTTTTGAGGCAGACATATATTATATTGTCCGTAAGACAGGATATCATTAATTTTATCTTTTTACATTATTTCACCCTCTGAATTTAGAAATAAACTTTACCATTTCATAGTTTTCTCTTAGTCATATAATGGGATGTATGTATACAGCTAAAAGTGAAATAGATTTTCAGATACATCTCTTGAAAAAGTCCTTAAAATATGTATGGATATTTTTGCCTTAGGCACCAAACTGTCTAAGTGTTGGGATAACTGTCTTCCAAGTGTGTCTAGTTGACCTAATCTTGTACGAATCTAAAATGTGCAACATGACCTACTACAATTTGAGGGTCAAATAACATTTCAGAAGTCAGCACCTTTTTCTCATTTGGAGAAACAAGAAATAAACAAATAATTAAAATCAGATGATGATGTCAAAGACCAGAAAACTTTTCTATAAATTCCAATTTTTATGTGAAAATTTATTTAAAAAGGTCAAGAGGATGCTGACAGTGCTTTTAATCCTCAGCATGACTCTAAGGATGTCTGAATAGAAATACAGTGGGTAGACTCTCATGTCAGTCTGAGAATCAGGCACAAGGAGTTCCATCCTGTCTTTGTCTCAGTCTTAGCATGCTTCTAGCTCTTCCTGACGTTGCTTCCTCTAGTCCAAAAAGTACAGCTCCAACTCCAGGCACAGTTAAGTTCTCTAGTGTCACCAAATAATTATTTCATTGACTTGGCTGACAGCCCATTTACAGTTCACAACTCAAAAATATTTTGAAAAGCCCTCCTCTAACACAGAAGCACAGGACAATTCTATCTTTTGTTGTTCTATAGCAAGTCAATAAGTGACAATACAACAGAAAATATTTTAGACTGTCTTAAAGAAAAAAAAATGAATGTAGATCTCACTGTCATTCAGTTGATGCTGACTTACGGCAATGGGTATAGACATACGACAATAAAAAGATAATGTCATGCCAAATGAGATTAGTCATAGTAAAGAAGGATTAAAAAGAAACCAAACCAAACAACAAACCTTTAGAACTTATCAATGAACCGGCAATGATAGCACACTACTTATAGCTTGTGTGTTGCATGCCATTGAGTTACTTCTGATTCATTGTGATTCCAGAAGACAAAGTAGAACTGCCCTTGTGCGTTTTCCTAGACATGAGTCAGAACTAACTTGAAGGTGATAGGTTTTAATCTTTACAATCAAGGTCGTACTGGTGGGTGGTGTTGGGATGCTAATCCCTAGATCACCAGTCCCAAACCATCGCCATTCCCTGGACCAAAAGGCATCTATCCACTCCCACAAAGGTGTGAAGCTGTAGAAACCCCCTTGAGGGGTCTATGAATTGGAATGGAAGTGATGGCAGTGAGACTGGGGTTAATCTTTACAGGAGCAGATCATGAGGTCTTTTCTCCTGCAGAGAGACTTGTGGGTTTGAACCACTGCTATTTGACAGGTTAGCAATCAAATGTTCCACCACTGTGCCCCTCACCCCAACCCGAGTAGTGGGGACTTACTCGATTTTCTTCTAGAAAGGGAATCCCATTAATATTTCCATATATAAATGGCATCATCAGGCTACCCAGTTATAAATGAGTAGACCTGCTGATAATAACAGATTGCAATAACAAAATACTTTGCACTTTCTAGAGGTTGATTGTGTACCTAGATGATACAACGGTTAAGGGATTAACAACTAGCTGAAAGGTGTACCATTTGAACTTCCCAGAATGCCTTGCCTTTTGCTTCCAAGGGGTCACAGCCTTGAAAGTCCTGGGTAGCAGCTTTTCTCTGCAATAGAATCAACCCACTGGCAGCCACCATCAAAACAACGATGTGCCCCATGCTGTAGCAAAGTCTTACATCATCTATACCTTCCAGTGCTGACAATAGCTCCCTTACAAGGCTTATTACTTTTAATGTTCACAATAACATGGTGGATTAGGCAATTCTAGGCTATAGAGAGACACATTCAAAAATATTACTGACATCTGAAAGAGTCAGAATTCTTACTGTTGCTCACTGGCTGAATAATAGCTCTTAAGACTAACTCAACATCTGGAGGAATCCTGTTTTACCAGACAGACTTAATTCCTGACCTTCCTTGCCTCTGCTGACTCTGAAAACCTTACCTGCTGGCATTTCTAGAGTGAAGGCATCCATACACTTTGAGAGTAGTTCTTGCAGTTCTTCTTCCTCCAGCTCATCCTTTCTCTCCTCAATATTAGTGGTTTCTTTTCTTTCAGCAGGCGCCTGAACAGAGCTGCTGATTTCCACAGGGACAACCTGGGGCATGTCCTCCAGCACCCTCTCCTGAGCACCAAGCAGCTTTTCATTCAGCATCTTTGGAGATTGGCTCTGTGCCATGCTGTTTTGCACTGACATCTGCGTCAAAGTGGTTTCGGGTGTTTCTGAATTTGGTAAAGCATGCTCTGTAATGGTTTGACGTGGGTGACTTTTGCCAGGCAGGGTTGGCTTAGGGACAGATTCCCTTTCTGAACCCTCCTCAGTAATGTTCTTGGTCTGGGAAGACTCTCCTTTTCTCCAAGATTTTTTTGCAAGAGAACAGTCATTCTTGGAAGTCAAACTTTGACAGGAAGAAGCTAAAGGGTGAAGTGGCTGCAACACTGCCTAGACAAAGAAAATGAAATTTGTGAGGAAACTCATTTTTATCTTATTTTTAAACTAGACCCATTAAGTTGAAATATCTCAATAGAAAATAGATTTTTCCTTCTACTTTCTAAATATTGGCTATTTTATTTTTTGCTTTTTAATTCCAAAGCCAAAGCAAGGCTCCAGAAATTGATGGAATATTAATTGAAAAGTTCCAAGAGGTTGGTGAAGCTTTGGGAGCCCTCCATCATCTGTGCCAGGAAATTGGAAGATGACTAGTTGGCTGACTCACTGGAAGAGATTCATATTGGTGCTCATTCCAAAGAAAGTGACCAAACAGCAGGCTCAACTTTGAGAACCACAGCACTGATGTTGTAAAGGCAACATGTGGGTAATGTAAACCAACAACAGTTGCAGCAGTACATTGAGAGGGAGCTGACTAAGGTTTAGATTGGAATCAGAAGAGGATGAGAAAAAATGGATAGCATTATTGATGCCAGATGGATCTTGACCGAAAGCAGAGAATACAAGAAAGATGTTTACTTGTGCTTTGTTCACTATGCTAAGGCATTTGACTATGTGATCATAACAAGGTATAGATAGTCTTATGAAGTATGGGAATCCTCACAGCAATGATAAATGGAGAAAAGGATGAAGCTGTCAAGGATTTCATCTTGTTTGGATCCACAATATATGGTTATGGAAGCATCGTTCAAAAGGCCAAAAGACTCGTTTCCTTGGGTAGAACAGCTGCACAAGACCTCATTAAAGTAGTGAAAAGCAAGGATATTACTTTGAGGACTAAGGTGCACCTGACCCAAGCCATGGTATTTTCAGTAACCTCATATGCATATGAAAGTTGGACATTGAATAAAGAAGACTGAATAAAATGAATGTACTTGAATTTTGTTGCTGGAGAAGACTATGGAAAGTACCATGGACCAACCCACCTGTCTGGGAAGAAGTATGACCAGAGTACTTCTTTGAGGGAAGACTTCGTCTTATATACTTTGGATATGTTGACAAGAGAGACTAGTCTCCAGAGAAGGACTTCGTATTTGATAGGACAGAAGGCAATAAAAAGGGAGGAAGGCCCTCAGGAGATGAATGGACACTGGAGCTGCAACAATGGGTTCAAGCATAGGAACAGTGGTGAGGATAGAGCAGGCCATGAGACTATTTTGTGTTATTGGGCTTAAGGTGCCTATGAGCTGGAATCGACTTGATGACACCCAACAACAACATCATCATTAACAACAACAACAAATTAATGTTGCCATAAAACTGTACAAGAGCTGGAACAGTTCAGATTCCCAATATCAGCAGGGCAATTCTATATTGAAGCAATTCCCGATTCTAAAAATCCCACCACCTAGAAATAGCACAAGAAATCTGGGAAAATATCAGTGTATGTTGAATTGATAGAAAAATTATTTTAATAGAGCATGTTCCTTCTGATTGTGATGGATGGGTACATTGTGAGGGGTTCCAGGATGCAACAAAGGTGTAATAAAGGAGTGTTCCCTGATAGAACTCAGTTCTCAAAGGTTAGTCCATAAATCCCTGGAGGCAAACTGCAAGACTCTTTTAGATATCCATGACAACAAAACTATTTTCATAACAACACTTGCAGGTTGTCTACCTTTTTATTCCATTGACATACACACTGATGGGGCCAAAACAACAGTACTTAAAACTGCTCTTGTCTGAGGACAAATCAAAGCAACATTAGCCATTCTGGTCTCCTTCACACCATGCAACTGCAGTTTAAAAAAAAGTGCCATATAATTGATGTATGTTTGGATCGTGATAGGAGTTGTATGAGCCCCCAATAAAATGATTTATTAAAACAAGGAGGGGAAAGAGGAGCTTACACCAAAGTCTCAAGTAGAAAATATTTGGAAATGAATATGGCAACATTTGTACAAATATGCTTAATACACTGATGTATTGAATGTTACAAGAGCTGTAAGAGCCCGCAATAAAAGCATTGGGGAAAAAAAGTGCCATTTCTACATGTGATGGAGAAGCAAAAGTTATTCATTGGATTAGTAATCACATGTTTTTTGTTTTGTGTGTGTGTGTGATAAAATATGTGGTGTGCATGTAGCACTTCCAATGCACAGGAAAATATCACCCTGGCCTGGATGAAAGGATGACTGGCAAACGTGGTTAATTCAGAGATGGCTATAGGACTGGCGTTTTCACAAAAATGCATGATGGGAGACCACTACTGCTGGGAAAACCATTCCAGACATTTGCTGCAGATTAGAACCATTGAGTCTGCAAACAAAACCTTACAATTTTAGGAAATAGGTAACTGTGACCTTACTCTGATTGGTTTTCCTATTTTTAAAAATGCTTCCAGTGAGATGGTTGCTTTTAGGTGCTGGGTCCCATCGACTCCTTTGAACACACCGTGACCCAGTCCATGACAGAGTCAAAACCTGCCCCATGGCCTCCTCTTCAGCCTCGTGATGTTTGAACCCATCACGCAGCCCCTGGGTCAGTCCACCCTACTGAGGGTCTCCCTCCTTTCCACAGACCCTTCTGAGGACACAGCCAAAGCATGTGAGGCAAAGCCTCCCATCTTCTCTTCAGGGGAGCCTTCCAGACAGGCTTATTTGTTTGTCAGGCAGTCTATGTATATTCAATATTCTTTGTAAACATTTCAATTCACATGTATCAGTTCTTTTAAAGTTATTCATTGTCAAGCTTTGTCATGCTTAGAAGGCAATTAAAAGTTTCATGGCTCGCTTAGGTCTTTGTGGTCATTTGAATGAAGGGGATATTTTTAAATGTTGCATAATGACATGAGTCAATAAAAAGCTCAGTGCAGGTCCATGAGCCAAGATCTCCTAAATGACCCATGCCTATTGCTACAAACTCATGCAGGGATAGAAGATTCATTCAAAGAGCACTATCAAACTCTAGGCTTTATTAAAACAGAATTTGAAGAGATATGGGTTCAGTTTCCATATTGTAATTTTTCTTTAGGACACTGCCACTTATCATGTTTTGGTATAGTATCAAAGAAGAATATTTCAAGTCATCTGAAAACTATAAAAACACCATGTTCTTTTTCAGCTTCAAATATCATGAGGCCATGTTCATATATTGTATCTAAAACATCTCTTAACAGATTAAATCAGATGCAAATATGACACTCTGCCTTTTACTAACCCAGACATTAAAGAGATGTTCTAATGTCTAAAATAATGTACCTTTCTTGCTAAGGATTTTGTAAAACATAGCTGATTTTAAAATGTTATTTGTATCCACATGCATAAGGAGTTCATTATATTTCTTTTAAAACAAACACACAAGTACATAGGACATTAAGCTATTTCTACATTTAATTTTTCTTATTGTAAATGGTGATAGAATTTAAAGAAGCTCAAACTATTTCATGACTATAAAAGACCCTGAGACCCAAAGCATAGGAAGCAATGCTGTAAAGAACCTTTCAGGTGTACCCTCCCTCGGTTAGAAGGCTTATATCTGATTCTCAGGTAATTCACTTGGGCAGTGTGTAACACATTTGATACCTGGAGGTCCTGTCCCATCTGCTGTAGTTTGGTCCACAGATTCTCCTGATTGGTTTTGAGCTCGTGCATCTTGATTTCCAATCTGCAACTTTTCTCTTCTTGGGAGGCATATATAGCTTGCAACTTGTCTTTGCATCGGTGTAACTGTTTCCTAAGGTCCCTGCCAAGAGGAGGGGTTTGAGTGTATTGGAAGGGCAAAAAGACAGCACATTAGTGAGCAAGATGTTCTCCAGGTCCTCGGTGACAGAGCAGAAGCTGGGAGAAGCCTTCACTTTCCTGAATTTTTATAACATTGACCGATACCATCTTAAACTGCTTGCCTGTTCACTGTGTATCTGCTCAATCTATTATTATACAATTCCACCTAAAATTGCATTGGCTGTAGAGGTGTTTGAAAAATGCTCTGAATTACTGTTGGCAGCAGACCTCTTAAGGTTACTTAAGTATGAATATGGACATCATTCATCACCATGTTCCCTGGAGAGATTCACGTGCATGTCATGAACATGTCATGGGGAACCACTGGACACATCCCAAAAGCCACCGGAAAGAACAGTGGCTCGATTCAGGAATTGCAATTCTATCTTTTCCTTCCAAGTCATGTTATTCAGCACTTTAAGAACCTAGCTGGATTTGTAAGGTAGAGTTGGGACCATCATAGCTGGAGGAGAAAGCCTTCAGAAACTAGAGGAAAGTTGTACACAACTATCATGGTCACAAGTCTGCCTTGCAGATCCAGCTGGACTGGAGAAGGTACACTGGTAGAGATGGGAACTGGAAATACAGAGAACGCAGGACAGATGAACCCGTTGGGGCCAGTAGTGAGAGTGGAGCTACCCAATGGGTGGAGGAAAGATGGGGTAAAGAGGGGGAGCCAACTACACGGATCTACACATAACCTACTATCTGTAGGACAGACATCAGAGGAGTGGGTGAGGGGAGATGTCGGGCAGTGTAAGATATGACAAAACAATAATAATTGATAAGATATTGAGGGTTGGTGGGGCAGCAGGGAGCAAGGACAGAGGGGAAAGGATGAGAAGCTAATATCAAGGACTCAAGTGGAAAGGCAGATATTTGGAGAATGATGACAGCAACAGGCATGTGAAGGTGCTTGGCCCAGTATATGTATTCATGTATTGTGAAAAGGGATGTACAAGCCCTGAATAAAATGATTAAAAGAAAAGACCTTAGTAGTCTGAATAAATCTTTTAAATGGCAGATCATGCTACTCCTATGTGTCAAAGTCTTTAGTGTGCCCCTTCTTAGAATTAGGCAGAGTTCTTAGATACCAACAAGGCTCTGTATGATGACTCCACAAGATGATAAGACTCATCTTTTTCTCCATATTCTCATCTGCTTCCACCTCAGTGGCCACGCTTCTCTAGTCTTTGAACACAGCAGAAATTTTCTCCCCTCCGGGTAGTTGTACTTTTAGTTCTCTCTGCCTAGAAGCCTCCTTCTCTCACAAAGCTCTTGCTCTGAAAACGGTCTCATTTCTTGCAAGTCCTGGCTCATATAGAAAATGTACAGTAAAAACCAGTCACATCCAACCTCACTGCCAGCCCACCCTTCTTCGTTTGGTTTGTGTCAAACACTCCTTTAACACTCCTACTTGTGACAAGAGTTTGAAGAGATCTTAGGTTTGGGTTTAGGCCTCGAACTATGAATCATCATGCTATCCAACCCAAGAAATACCTCACTTGTCATTTTACTTAGGCTTCATTGCGTTGCATCTCTCTAGTCTCAAAGGCTCCACCAGAGAACGTCTGCCTTCCTTCTTCCTTCCCTTCTTCCCTGCCCCTTGTTCCATTCCTCCATCCCTCTCTACTTTCCTCCTTGCCTTTTTTCCATTTTGTTTACTCCCAGGCCCAAACCTAGAAGAATACAGGCCATGCTGTATGGGCAAAATCAAAATGGACTGATTAAAATGTTGTTCATTGATCGGCACTGGAATATATGTATAATTTGTGCAAATCAGTCCTAATTGCTAAGTAGTTTGAGAAGTTCTTGGAATTTATTTGGGGACCCACTTGAAGCAAAATTCCCCAGAAAGATAGCCCTCAAACTTCTAGATCACTACTCTCAGGGTTCTCAGCCTCTGACGCTTAAAACAAGTTGGTCATAATCTGAGTTTGCAGTAGATCTTTACGATGGCTTTTCCGAGAGGAGTCAACCGAGGGGTTTTACAGTTACATTCTGAGATGGCCTCTCTTGACAGGATTCACTGTTGCTAACCTTTAAGGCTGGCTATCATCACTAACGACACAATTCTTTCTCTCACGTTGCCCACCCACCTCATTATCCTGCCACGACTTTCCCCTTTGCCTAAATAAAATTCTCAGGAAGTATTTTTGAAAGACGTCGTTCACCTGTTGCTAACATAGTAGTCAGGCACATCTCCGCCTTGAATAAGCAGCTTGGACTGTTGGCATGAATTCTATTTTTCAAGTTATCTATGCCTGTGTTTTCTCTCTTCTGTGTTTACTCCTGCTTCAGGAAAAAGTTCCCCAGAGTTATATTAAAAAAAGAGAATCTATTCAACACATCTCTGCAAAGATATTCTTGCAAAAGCAAAGCGATTTGCCTTTGCTGTCAGTATGTGGGAATATATATCCCGTTCTTACCTTCGTTCCTTATGGAGAGCCTGAATGGAATCCCGAGCCTTCCACAGTTCATTCTTCATACTGAGTATAGACTAGAGAAGCACAAGAGAGACAGAGCATGTTTCTGGTTTGAATGAAATGCACAGCCATCGAAATGCATCACGCCCCACATCCACTGTCATAGCATTCAGCCCACTGGACGGGGCTTCCGATACTGCAGATATCCGTGGGAGCGGACAACTCATCTTTATCTTGAGGAGCAGCTGGAGATTGGAACCCCTGACCCTGAGATCAGCAGTACCATTCCTATCCTGCAGGGCCACCAAGGCTCCTTGACACATTTTAAACAGTACTAGCTTTTCTTTCAAAGACAGTCTATTTTTGAAAGCCAGCGAGGCAGGTTTTCGTACGCTCAGACCCCGTCACATGGTCTAATTTTGACATCATATGTTTCTTCAAAGAGATGAACGCATACAGAAGTGTGTCAGGGCTTAAAATAACATACAGAGCGTTTTCATTGGCTGAGCCTTGGAGAGAGACTGCCAGGCGTTTTTTGCCTAATGTTAGTCTAGAGCAGAGCTTCTCAACCTTCCTCATGCCACGACCCTGTCAGATAGTTCCTCACCAGGGGGTGAGCCCCAAACATAAAATTATTTTCGTTGCTACTTCATCACTGCCATTTTGCTACTGTGAGGAATCGGGCAACCCCTGTGAAAGGGTTGCCCGACCCCGGGGCGGGGGGGCGGGGGCGGTTGTCGCAACCCACGGGTTGAGAACCACTCTCTCCGCTTAAACCCGTGCAGCATCACAACCGGCTGAGTATGTGGTTCCTTGGCTGGGAATCTAACCTGGGTATCTTACACAGACCTTTCTTGGAAAAGTGTAGGAAATGGGAGAAAAAGGCTCCTGTGTGTAGGGAAAATGTTCAAGATCTTTAAAAAAAATATTTATTTATTTATTTCAGAAAGGAGGACACGAATCTAAGAACAACAATACCTGCCACTTCTACTGTACAAAGAAGGGGTGTCGTACTTACTACCCTAGTGGACAAAGTGCAGCTCAGAGTGAATACATGAGGATATTGGCACCAGGTGAACTGTGTTTTCCAAAAGTACTCCAAGAGCATTTTATTTAATCAAAGGGGGAAGTAGTGGTGGGATTTTGTGGATAACCTGATAGAAAGCATTGCATCACGGGTGAACAATCACAAGGTTAGGGACTGTGAATTCTGCCTGGAGAGATCTTCTCAGAAGGCAGCTGTGTAAAACTCCTAGGCTGACTCCTTTGTGAAAAACAAAAAAATCTACCTCTCCCTCTACTACGAAACTATTGATGCCCTCATGCAACTGGTATCCTGATTTACTTAGTCATTCCCAATGAAAGAACATGGAATTGTTCTCAACATTTCAAAATAAAAAAAAAAAAATCAACAGCACCCAAAGCTGTATTTACTTTCTTGGCTTTTAGATGTAATAACAAACTCTCCATGTACTTGCTTTGAGTGCTCATGTGCACACGTGTGCACCTACAAAGACACATTTGAAAAAAAATGTAAAGCTTAGAAGACTGTCTGTCAAGACACAGTCCAAAAAGATCATTCCAGGGAACTGGAAACTCCAGCTAGGTCTTTTGACTTATGATTTAAAGACTTCCATCCTCATCTATGATGATTTAACTTTTTCTTTTCTTATTAAAAGATCATTTTTGAGGCCTCTTGCAACTCATAACAATTCATACATCATTGTATAAAGCATATTTGTACACATGTTGCCATCATTCTTTTCTAGACATTTACTTTCTACTGAGTCCTTAGAATCAGCTCCCCTTTTTTTCCCTTCCCACCCTCTTGACACCTTGATGAATTATAAATTATTATTTTCATATCTTGCACTGTCTCCCTTGTGTCTCCCCTCTCCCACAGTTTCTATTGTTCATCCCTCTGGAGGGGCTGGGGATAGTAGTTCTGTGTTGATCCCTGAGATCAGTTTCCCCTTCCTCCCCTCTTCTCCCCACCTTCTCCCTACCCTCCTGGTATTGCTACTCTCATTCCTCATCCTGGATTCCGTGTGTCCCAAGCTCTTACCTCTTACCTGTACCTGAACACATGCTCCAGTCTAGCCTGTGGTGAAAGATGGGACTGGAGTCTAGGTAGTGGGCATAAGGGAACCTCAAGGAACCAGTGGAATATTATGTTTCATCAGTGCTATACCGTGCCCTGGTTAACTCATCCCTTTTTTGTGACTCTTCTGTGAGTGGATGTTCCATTGTTTACAGATGAATTTTGGATCTCTGCTCTGACCCACCTCATTCTCAACAATATATTTTTGTTTGTTTATATGTTTGGGGCCTTTTGATGCTTTTTACCCGATCCCATCGACAACTCCTGATGGCACAAACTGGTGTGCTTCATCCCATGGGCTTGTTGCTTCACTGCTGGATGGCTACTTGTTTAACTTTAAGCCATAAGACCCCAGATGCTATATCTTTTGATACCTGGTCACCATCCACTTCCTTCACCACATTTACTTATGCACCCATTTTGTCTTCAGCGATTGTGCCAGGACAGTGAGCATCACAGAACGCCACATTGTTAGAACAAAGTGTTCTTGCATTGAGGGTGAGCATGAGAAGTCTGAACTTTGTCCACTACCTCAGTGGATTCTCTTATAAATATATGTACATAGACCAATATTCCTATTTCTTTGAATTAATATATCTACATATCTACATGTAGGTGTGTACCTCTATCCAAAGCTTTGCTTCCTAGGTTTTTCTTCTGTTTCCCTTTACCTTTCTTCTGCCTCCTTTTACCTTCATCATGCTTGCCCTTCTTAGTAATTTCTCTCAACTAGACTGCTGTTGCTCCAACACCCCCAGGATCTCTTTATCTTCCCTGCTATTAATTTTAATTCCTTGGTTGCTCCCCTGTCTTTGGTGTTGTTTGCTCAATGCTCCCTTCCCTGCCTCCTTTTCCTCCTCACCCCCAAGTCCCTCTGGAACCATCTGTCTCATTGCTTTCTCTGCAAGCTTGTTTCCCATGCCTATCTTATATAAGTAGGTAAACCAATGATGGTTTAACTTTGTATAAGACCAACTGATTCATGTCTTGTTTCTACAGTTAATTTTTTTAGGTCAAATAAATCTTTATATCACATACATGAGATAAAATGGAGGTGAGATGGCGGGAAAAGGAAAGCAAAACAAGAGGGAAAATCAAACATCAAAACCTCTCTCAACTGTCTTCCCCAGCCCAGAAATAAGGAATTGTAGACTCGGGGAGGGGGTGGGGATGGGAAATGACTGCCGTACTATCTTAAGCTGGAAATAGAGCAGAACTGTCTTTGTCTTTACACAGATCAACCTCTGCTCGACCAGCACTCTCGCAAGAGGCATCCTCTCTCACGAAGGGCAGAGTGAGCTGAGAGAGCTTGGAGTGGCTCCAGCCCATGAAGGAGCTGATGATGTACATGCACTCATATTTCAATGTTCATGGTGTTTGCCATTGGCTAGTCACAAGAGTGACTTGCTGCTCACAAATCTGCCCGAAACAATGCAATAGGGGAGCTTTCAATTCTCTTTCATGATTGAACAGTATTAACTGGTCATGTGTTGAGGACTTTCCTTAAAGGAAGACTGTGCTTATGGCAGTCATCAAGGGAAAGACTCCAAGTGGAAGGAGAATAAGCAGCTGATCCCCATAATGATCTTGCCTAAGCTCCTGCTTTCATTGTGTTTTCTTTACCTCCCTTGGTTGTCCCATCTCTTTAAAAAACATGAACAATTTCCTTCCATACCAGCGTCTTTTTCTTTTCGAACATCCCCCAAACCGTGGTAATCAGTTGCAAGTTAAAATCTCTGAGCAGAAGAAAGCCTTGTTTGCAGGTAGATTGGCTTTAGAAGACTTTGGTGGAGACCTGCTGTCTATGATCACTGGTGACGTGTACAGCTGTCAGTCGAATGCAGTCTGTCTTCAGGATGTGGACCTAGGAACCATTCTCTCAAAGCAGATCTGTGTCCAGAAAGACAGAGAGCTCAACACTCACTTGCATAGCAGAAGTGGCAGGTATTGTTGGGATTAAAATTGTATGTTCATCAGAGAAAAAGAAGGGTTGTTTAGTTGCATGTAAATTAGGATACATTTTGTATCTTATAAAGAGCGTTACAAAGGAGTCTTTTAGTATAGGACATAAAAGCCACTATAAATGATACTGTCATTAAGTGTGTGCACAACTGCACCACTAGTGCCATTGATTCATTGTTCTTAACTCCATAGAAAACGTACAACAGACTTTATTCTTGCAAACATCCGATTAGTCTGGTGATAGCTGAGATCTCTTATCATACTGATATTGTTCTTTTCTTCTTTTTCACTTTTCCAAAAATCTTTTAATCCTAAATATGTGGATTAGTTCTGACTGGATATAACACTGACCAGAGAATTTAAATAGTACATTACCAGATTTTTCTTTCAGTATACTAATGTCTTGACACAACTTAACTGGGTGCAACTAAGGAATGGTTCACCCAGCCCTATAAAATGGTTCAAAATATTGTAAAGGGGCCCAGATTCCTTGCTCGGTCAGCAGGGTTCCCTTCCCAGGGGCTCACCTGGTGGGGCCGACTGCTGTGATCAGTCTGCTGGGCCTGGGACACCCTTTGAGGTATCTGTTTGAAGGTCTCCTGGGTTGCTGTCCTTGTTGGTCCTGATGGTCTTGCATACATTGGTAGCTTAGAGTGACTGTACTGAATGGGGAGCCTGCAACAGGGTTTCACAAGTGGTTACAACAATTTTAAATTCTTAATTATGGCATTGAGAGAAGTCTTTAGAAAAAGTAAATCAAATCAAGTCAAAAAAAGTTTAAATTGATAATAGATTAGCCTATATTTTCCCCCTTCTATGTTCTTCTCCAGACTAGTTCGTCGATAGAGAGCCAGCTAGCCAATGAAAAGAATGAACTTTTCATTTTCTTTCCTCATGGACAATCTAGATAGGAGAATGAAAAGCAATTCAGAGATGATTGCAGGAACCCCCCCAGGTCATCTTGTTCAGGTCCGGTAACTAGGGGTTCTAAGAGTAGGTGTGTGTTTATTATGCCATATATGAAAGAAAAGAGGATGGCCTGCCTAGACTGGCTAAGGTCAGGTGTATGCTATTTCATGCGATTCTAATTAGTTTCACTGCTTTATTCAGACACCATTTTTTAAACCACCTCTGAGTCTTGAGCTATTGAAGATAAAAATGTAAATACGTATTTTACATTTTGAACTCTGCTCAAAGAGAGTTCATATCAAATGAATAGATTTACAAATAATCACTAAGGATACAATGTGATAACGTCTCCAAGTTACAAAGGGCCTATAGAAAGGAAAATAAATTATTTTGTCATGCATTTAATTATGAGATTAAAAGGTAAGCATACTCACTGTGAGTCCTATCCCATCTGATATAACTTTCATTTCCTGGAGTTGTAACACTTATATTCACCAAAGCATTTACAAACATCTGAATACATGTTCAATTTGTTTTGGAAACAAAAATAGAATCACTCCACTGACATTATTTTTCTACTAGCTTGTTTTCTCTTAACCATATGAGGGTGAAAACATGTGTTAGTATAATAGATAGAATCAGAACTTGTTCATTTAAACAGACTGATTGGATCATAACTATCATATGTGTTCTATCATGCTCCTACCAGTGGATATTTAGACAGTTTTGAATGTTTAGGTATGTCTTCAAATGCTGCCATGGATATCCTCATTTATGCTACCCTGATGCATTCATTCTAGAGGACCCCAGGCAAATGCCGTACACCTTTTTAATGTTTAGCTTCTGAAGCGAATGCCTTCACACAAGAGCCCAGCTCTTCTTGTCTGCTGAATGACAGTGATCCTTTAATTCTCTGTTTTCACTCTAAGTCATCAATATTTCTCTCTACTTATTTCCTTCAGTGTATAAACATGCTATTACTTTCCCATTATAACTTGAATTCTCTTCATCTCAGTCAACCTCCCTCCCACTTACGTATCTGCTTGCTACCTCTGGAATGAATTTCACAGTGGCATCGTCAACAACTCAGCCTTGTCACCACTTGAACACGCTGGAGGAGGGCTTTTCCCTCTCCCACGCTCATACAACTGTCCCTTTGGAGCGCTCAGCAATTTCCCCACGGCCATTTCCAAGGGTCAGATCTTGGCCCGGCAGCAGCATCTGCAACAGATCAACTTTTCTTTCTTCAAGCATCTCCACATTTCCTCATCTTCTCGGTGTTCGCCCAACCTCATTCATCACCCTTTCTCAGCTTACTTGGTTAGTTTTTTTTTCCTTTCCCAATTTCGTACTTGTTAATGTAGAGTACTGTCGTAATCAATTCCCCACCCTCTCTTCTCAATAGAAACTCAGGCCTTGATTCCCAATCCCATGACTTGGGGGTGGGGGGGTGGGAATTACTGAACAGAGAAATAGCCCAAGCAAACAATGGACAGAAAAACAGAGCAAAGCAAACACGTTGACTAGCTATTGACCGAAGGAGAAGCACATGAAGAGATACTCAACTCCACTGGCCATGCTCAAAGAACTCCTATTGAGTCAGGTCTAACCCATAGCGACCCTGTAAAGAGGATACAACTGTTCTGATCAGTTTCTGAGACGGATTCTTTTTTTTTTTTTTTTACTTTGCTTCCTTTTAACTGGTCAAGATTTCCAACATTTGATTTGAAAGTACAAAAAAATCACCTTAGCGTTGTTTTAATTAAGATGCTCCATCAAGAGTTTACTATTAGTCTATCAGCTTCCTGAGGACCAATAAAAGCATCATTTTATGTCCTATGGCTTTAAAATCTCTGAAAAGAATCATTTAGAAATACAGATGTTTTTACAGGATTGATCACTTGCTGCTCGTCCATAGCTTCTATATGACACAGATGGAAACTTAGACAATTCAATTATGGCTAAAATTATTGCAATTACTTAAACAATTAAGGAGATCATGTTCAGGACCAAAGAACACATAACCTAAAGAGAAGAGACAAGGTTAGCTTCTGAGACTAATTTTTTTTGTTTGTTTGTTTTTTGGGGGGCCATCAATGCCCTCTGGTGGGAGTTGGAGGCCCAGCTTTGCTCCTGGAGAGCTGCTGCTGAATTTGAACTGCCAGCCCATTGCGCACAACTACTACGCCACCGGGGCTCAGTCCCTGAGACTAATTCTTAGCGGAGTTTAAAGTCTCATCTTTGTCCTGAGCTGTAGCTGGTGGTTTTGAACTGCTGACCCTTCAGTTAGCAACATGTGAACCACAGCACCACCAGGGCGCCTTCATTGGCCATTAGGAAATGCAAATCAAAGCCACAAGAAAATGTCGTTTCAATGCCTCGAGGATGGTTATCAGAAAAATGAAGGTGGAAAACAAGTGTTGGTTAGGACGTAGAGAAACTGGAACCCCCCATTCATTGTTGATTGTATAGCCACCTTGGTAAGCAGTTTGGCCTTGCCTTTAAAAGTGATACATAGAATTATAATGTGATTCAGGAACTTCACTCCTAGATATGCAGGCGCCTTGTAATTTCTGAAAGTTTGCGTTACACTTCATTTTATGAGAAATCTACATTAGTGCCGGTTCCCCCTAAAAGAAAGAGACTCGAGGTGGATTACTATCAGTGAAACCAGTGTTCAGCATCTGTTTTGCGGTAAGACATTCAATAAGCAGCATGTACCGAGAATGCTGTCCCAGGAACTGCTCCCAACATCAAGCCTCTGTGGGTACCAATTATGTTACATGCTAGTGTGTCTTTGTGTGTTATTTATTTGGAGAGTCTGGGAAGGCTCACAATCTATCCCATATTAATTGATAGTGATTAATTATTTTCCTTAGACCATATTGGCTTCTGTAAGGATTCATAAGAATGCTCCATTCCCAGATGGGGGGAAACCTGCATCTATGACTTAAAAATGAGCTCAAAGATTCATTGTGGCATTATTCACAATAGCCAAAAAAAGAAAACAACTTACGTGTCCATTACCAGATGAACCAGTAAATAATATATATCTCTATGGCTAAAACTCCAACTCACTGAATATTTATATGGTTACACAATAATATAATAATCCATTGGGTAATTATGGAGTCCTGATAGCATCTCCCACACAGATAAGCCTTTAAAACAGTTTGCTTAGGTAAGTCAAGTAAGTCAATCACAAAAAGGGCAGATATGATATGACTCCGCTTTGATGAAATACTTAGAATGGGCAAGTGCAGAGAGAACCAAGTCTGTTAGTTGTTCCCAGGCATGGGTGGGAGTGAGCAATGGGGAGTCATGGCAGAAGTGACTCTGAATTTCTGTGCCAAGTAAGGGAAAACCTGGGAGCTGGGTCCTGCCGGTTATTACGTAGCATGGCGAATGCAATTGTGCCACAGTAAATACAGGAGGGTGAAGTGGCCAATGTTTTGCACTATATATTTTACTAAAATGAAAATGAATAAATAAAAAAGATAACCAGAGAGATGGCACCATTGGCAATAAACAAAGACCAAAATATGTCCCAAATGCAACTCCTGATTTCAGCCCCACGCAAACCTGATCCACCTGCAAGTCCTTCCGTTTCAACCGACGGCAACTATATCCTTCGCCATCTGTTAGTACCACCGTGACCATCTAGCGTGGTACAAACCCAAGAACTGACAAGTCAATCTAAAGAGGAGACTACACAGCCCATTAATCTACTCGCGTATACAAAGTATATACTCAAATATATACTACGTGATAAAGTTGGTAATTTGAATAAGTAGGTAAAGGGTGAATTGGTTACATCCCTCAGTAACATGCTGCATTCCCAAATGGATTAAAATTAAAAACACACACATAATAAAAACATTAGAGGAAAATTAAGGAACATATTTACATAACTTGTTTCAACTTTTGCCCTCTATCTCCATTCTCAACATAGCAGCCAGACTGGTGAGTTATATCCTCTGCTCAGAACACGCCAAAATTTCCCCATCTCATTTAGAGTGAAAAAAAAATCTTACCTCCAGTCCACAATTTCATAACTTCCACTATTCCTGTACATCTACTCTTCCAAGATAAAATTTAAAATATTTTATCTTGTTTTTTAAAAATCGACAGTATACTTATGTTGCATGTATGAAGTGGACTTCTTCTTTTAGAAATTTGGTATGTCTTTTCTGTTGTTCCTTATTTCAATATTATAATGTTATAGCTCCTGTAATTTTTTTGGTCAAACTTTTACCTAAATGAAGAAAGAATTTTTGCAGGTATTATCTTATGATGGTGGTCCTCAATCTGTGGGTTGTGACCCCATTGGGGGTCGAATGAGCCTTTCACAGGGGTCACCAGATTCATTCCAGTAGCAAAATTTCAGCAATGAAGTAGCTACGAAAATAATTTTATATTTGGGGGATCACATGAGGAACTCTGTTAAAGGGTCGCGCATTAGGAAGGTCGAGAACCACTGTCTTATGCAATTAAAATGAAATTCTCTCTGATTCTTGTTAACTTAGTGAAGAGGTGTCAATTTTTGCATATCTATTTATTCACCACCTCTCAAATCTATTACTGTTAGATTGGGGGTAGAGTTTCCTAAGGTTTCTAGATTAGTCATTCATTCTTCACACGCAGCCAGGGCTGTCCTGTGTGAATCTCACTGGGAAACCTTACCCCTCCACACCACAGCCTTGATCTCGTTCCCTTCAGACTTCTTTTCATCGCTCAAACGCAAGGAGCAGTAAGAAGTGACATGGCCGGGCTCCCTCACGGATGCTGCAGCTACTGTTCTGACTTGATGCAGGTTGGAGAGTCCCAAATTCTTCAGGGAAGGCCTAGAGAGCTGGGAACACTGACTTCTGAAGCATGTAGACCCAGGATGAGGAATGTCGAGAAATAATTGCTTCACCTTCTGACATTTTGAACAGTGATGGCTGTGTAGAGAGGGCAGCCCTGGATAGATGGACAGAACCAGTGGCTGCACCGCTGGGCTCAGGCACAGGAACAATTGTGAAGATGACGCAGGACCACAGGATGTTTTGTACTGTTATACAGAGGGCCCCTAGGGGGTCTGAACTGATTCAGTGCTCCTGACAACAACAACAACAACAGCAACAACAGAATGATTTTATAACAGTACTTTTTGTCTTACTCTCCTGTTAGTTGTATGCGGAAGACATTTTTTTCTCTTCTCCCATTCTTTGATTTTCTTTTTTCAATTGGATTTACAAGAACTCCCACAATGCTTCCTAACAGGGGTTGATGTTTTGTAGCTAGATTTTAATGATGATTTTTTTTTATACACAGAAATATTCTCTGCGTGTATGGTGACTTGTAAGAAAAATAAACCCACATGGAAAGGAAGCAGACTAAGTCTCGTGTAGAATGTCAGCTGCCATAAAGGATGAATTCAATATCACCCTTTGATACTAACCATTCATTTATCCAAGAAGAGGGTCTGTACTTGTGGGGGCCACTTAAGAGATATCAAGGATGTGTCTCTTACCTCTTGCTGTCACGGTGTGAAATGGGAGCATGTTAGACATTTATCCCTCCTGAGTCGGCATCTAATCAGAATGTCTGAATTCATCAAGATGGAGGCTAAACTCAAAATTCCTACAAAGGCATGCTACTTTGGTGAATAACTCTACCATATTCAAGGTGAATGGTGGGATAATGGGTGTCTCTCTCTTCCTTAAATATGTGTGTACATATATATTTGATTCTGAATTGGGCTTCAAAACATACCAGCAAAAGTTAGGGATAGAAAACGCAGTGGTTTAGAATCTACTGTTTTGCATCTTTCTAATGCCTGTAGTGAGGAAAAATAGCCCAGATTACTGGATGGGTGACTTGGAGGCCTGGCTGTAGATTTAGGGGGAAGATCCCCAGGGCTTTCCTTTGATGTGCATCTCAGTCCACTCAAATCTTCAACCTTTCAGTTAGCAGCTGCCTTCATTAACTATTTGCCCCACACAGGTACTGTCTCTTAGTCCTGCTTTATAATTGATGTCTATTTCTTGAAGGAAAAGACACCTCTATCTCCTGCTTTCTTTAGGATCATCAGCTTTATGAAAGCAGTCACATATCCGTGTGCTGTGTCTGTAACCCAATATCCAAGTCGCTCTGGCACGTCCCTCTGACGTCCGCTCACCTCGCAAGCACATGGTTTCCCACGCACCTGGGATTTACTTGGTCCAGCAGCCACTGCCTTCTCTCCGTTTCTTTCTTCCTACAGCGCCCCTGGAGAAGGTTGTTTCTGAGGGTCCTGAATAGGAGCTTTGTATTCTCCTTTGCTGACAGCTGCTGGAATGGCCAGCATTAAAAAAAGAAGAAAGAAAAGAAAAAGTAGCAGATCAGCCTAACAGCACCTTTCCTTGCACAAACCGAGGCCCTCTGGTGGTGCAGTGGTGACACGGCAGCAGTTGGCCACCACCAGTGCTCCTGGAGAGGAAGATGAGAAGTCCACTCTGGTAAAGAGTTAATTGTGGGAACCTACCGGGGCAGTTCTACCCTGTCTTATATGGTCGATCTGAGTTGAAATTGACTCCATAGCAGTCAGGTTTTCTGTGACGACAGGAATGGAGAATGGCCACTGTGACATTTTGGGAGGCTTATGTCTACTCAATTTCCTGGCCTCAGTCAAATCACCTTACATCCTTAACTTCTTCATATTATCTCTATTTAAACTTCACACAACATCACTCTGCAGATTATGTACCCCAACTCCCCATTCCTTAGAGCAACCTTAGAGGAATTCCAAAACTAGGAGGGGGTGCATGGAAGAGAACAAAGTTTGTGATTATTGATATTTGGTGTTGTGTACTTTATCATAACTGGAGGACAACTCATGGAGCTAGCCCAGATAATAATACTCTAGAATTTGAATATGTATCCCATTTCAATGGATTCACCCATCACCCTAAATTTATTGGTAGAACCCTGGTTAAGAATCTCAGCTAACAGGAAACTAAGCGATTCCTCAATGAAGTCTTTCTGCACCTGAAATTTAAAATGTAATAACAAAGTGACCACATGGTGTCACTCTAACATAAAAAACCTGTTGCTGTCAAATCCTTTTGACCAAATTACCATAACTAACAAGTAGGTTTCCAGGAGTCCTGGTAGCCTAGTGGACTACTCAGTGAACTCATAGCTACAAGATCAGCAGTTCAAGTCCATCAGCCATTTCAAGGGCTAAAGATGAGGCTGTCCTACAGATTCATAAATTATGAGTAGGGATAAGCTTTAAGTAGCTGACTTGACATCTTTCTCCCCCAGAACTGGCTGAACCAATGCATGATCAGGTCTTTAACACAGATAATGCCTATTCCTCCCCAGACTTAAAACTGGAAAGATAGGTCAGTGGACTGCATGGTCTCGGCGTACCCATTTTTAAAAGGCAGCATCTGCAGAAAGTCGGGAGCATCTTGACACATGGCTTCAGTGATTCATGATACAGAAGGAAACGGTGGAAATGGTCCATAGCAAAGGTAAAACCCAAATGTCTCTACTGTCCTGATAGTTAAGGGTGATGCTTCTGACATGGAGAATCAGAAACATCACTTGGTGATGAGCAGGGAGAGAGTAATGTCTAAGAGAAATGAAAATGTTCTTTGCTGGAAAACTGCTATCTTGGGTCTCTTTTTTTTCTTAAGAAATACAGCTTAACTCTCATGTGAGTCCTTGTGATTTTTTTTAAAAGCACTCAAAAGGCAGCTGTGTTGCTCTCTGAGACAAGTCTAAATAGTAAGGCTTCTCTTTTTCTCCCCAAATTAAAAAAAAATACTTGAAATTTAGAGCTCAGGAAAATCCATGTTTAAACAACAACAGCAATAACCAAAACAAACATATCAGAAATACATTAGCAACTAGAGACCTTGTGGCATAGTTTTTTTTAATAAGAGCGATTCTATTTTCCATCTGTTTACATTTTCACTACCTCATCCCCCTTTAATTCTCCTCAGAGATCCTCATCGCCAACAGTTTTTATTAACGTCTACATTGTAAAGAAAGCTTAGCATATTGAAAGACCTTTAGGAATGAGCTAACCATTTCTTTTGTCTAAAGGTTACCGGGGACATAGGGTGGAATCTATGCTTTTGTTGGGCGGGGCGGGGTGTGTGTGTGTGTGTGTGTGTGTGTGTGTGTGTGTGTGTGTGTGTGTGGCTTATAGGTGCTGTAGCTGAGCTTGATTTAATTGGGGCCATTACCTGGACACAGTGCTCAATCACAGGATGAGACTTCTGGTGGGACTTGCTGTGAAGGCCGAATAAGAAACACACCTGGCAGATGTCAAAGTTGAAACACTTCAGGCAGCGATACCTGCCAATTAAAGTACAAGTGCCATTTACATCACTACCAGCAGAGGAGCAAAGACAATCATATTTCAGAGGAAAAACACACCCTGGGACATCCAGGAAGCAGGGTCTGAGCTGTTAGGCGAACACACACCTTCTCCCAAACTTCCTAAGGATTTTAAGATGATTCTGACATACTGGTATTTTAGAAAGAAAAAAATGGAAATGATACTTTAAAGTACTGGGGTAACTTATGCGGGTATACCCAATAAGCAAGGCCATTAATAAACCATGTTGCATGGAGACAATCATGCCTAACGCTTTGAGTAGCTCTCATGTGAGCAGTAGTGTTCGTGTGGACACAACTAACTCCCATAACTTCTCTCAGATGCCAAGTATTCTTACTATGATTCGAAATGTGCAGACGAGGAGCTGCAAATGGTACCAGGTCACACAACCTTCAATTGTCTGACAGCTGGAAACAGACACGAAGGTTCATCTTGTGACCATCACGCTCCATGATGCTGACAAACAGAACTAGATGTTTGCTCAGTGACTCCCACTGCTCTTTCAGGGTCACATCAGAAGGTCCTGGAGAGAATGGGAGAAAATGAGGCACCAAATGCAGAATCAGGCAAAGATGAAGTCTATTGATTAGACAGGGACTAGAGGAGTAACCCCTTCTGGACCTGAGTCATCCTTCAGGTCTGGAAATAAACTCAATGGCCAGCCAAATGGGCGAGTGTACAAGGGGAACAATGACACAAGGGGGTTACCACACAGGTTCCGTGAACCATATGAAATAAAAAGAAATGTTTATCTCAAAAGATACCATGAAAAAAAATTTATCTCAGTCCCACCAGAAGTCTTGTGCTGTGACTGAGCACTGCATCCAGGGAACATCTAACAGTGCCATCCTGTAGCTTTTGCCCACAGGCAAACTCTGCAGAGGTCAGGAGAGAAGGAGGGCGGGGAAACTAGAAGCCCAGGAAGGAAGTGGAGGAGTGATTTTTCGTTTTGGGAGGATCACAGCCTCTGAGATGAAGCAAAATGAGGCTGGGTTGTTGAATGGAAAGCTGAGCTGGCTCTGTAAACCTCCCCCAGTGCTCCACACAAAGTTTCCACAACTGAGGGTCCCATCCTAGCACACTCAGGATTTGTTTATAAACTCAAGAGGTCAGAGGTAAAGACACCTCAATCGATGTTTGATCCCTCCTCCTGTGTTACTCACTAGGAAATTCAGGACCAGAGAAATTCAGCAACAGCTCACCCAAGATTACCAGCTTTCTGTACATATGTGGATTACCTTGGATATTTGGAAGCCAATATTAATTACTTGGGGAAATGAGAGCAGAGCAATCTTATTCTCAATATAAAAGCAAACTCACTGCCGCCAAGCAGACTCTGACTCTGAGTAACCCAAGAGGTCAGAGTAGAACTGCCCCATGTGGCTTTCCGAAACTAAATCTTTGTGGGAGTAGAAAGCCTCATCTTTTGCCCATGGAGCAGATGGTGATTTTGAACTGCTGACCTCGTGGTTAGCAGATCAATGCTCTTAGCCCCCTGACATTATTATTTTTTAAAAAAAGAGACGTGGGCAAGTCACTCAGATTTTTTGAGACTCCACTTTGCAGTCTTCTCAATTGGAATAATAATATTTGCTTCATTTTATACATAGTGATTTTCAAAACAATGCCAATTTCTGTGCCATGCACTATGACTGCTTATCAACTGCTCATTGATGAAGTGATCCTAAAATGTTTGACATGTAATAGTCCTGCTCCTCCACTGTCCAAAACAAAAGGGAGTTCAGTTTTTGTTCTACTGTAGAGATTTCTTGGGTTCCTCTGGCTTAGTTCCCAACAATCCCTTCCTTTTATACTAAATGGTTTAAACTAAACCATTGTGTTGTTTAAACTAAAATGGTTGCCGAGTGCTTTGAGAGTGCAGCTGCTCTGAACTCCCAGAATTCTCTGGGACTTCCATTCCGTTTTTCAGTGATAGGAAACCCTGATCTCTGTGTTTCAATGTACCCAGCAGACCACTTGTTCCCCGCTTTAGGAGAACAAGGCTCAGAGGAGTGGGCGGGTCAAGTTCTGAGGCCACAGGAAGGGGAGGCAACAAAGTGAGTGTGAACCCAGCCCTGAAGCCCCTTTCTTCCTGCCCCACCTTTGGCTTGTTTATAGGGTAGCTGGTTGTCCCAGATCTTTAGTGCTGCATGACTTCTAATCTAGCCCCAACCTTCCTGCACCATGAAGAATCCCTATACCAGACCTGACTGTTCTGGTTTCATCTCTCCTTTTCTTTTCCTCTCTTCTCTACCTCTCTTCCCTCTCCCTTGCTCGCTCCTTCCCTCCCTCAGACGTCAGAGGTGAAGACACCTCAGTCATTGTCTGGTACCTCCTTCCTGTGATACTCACCAGGAAACTCAGGCCTAGAGAAATTAACTAGCATCTTGCCTAAGCTCACCACCTCTCTCATCCCTTCCTTCTCTCCTTCCTCTGCCTTCCCCTTCTCTCTCTCTCTCTGATGGGATTCTGACTGCCATCCTCAAAGCTGTGGGAAGATGGGAATCTACTATCTAACACGGCTGCTTTCAAGCTGCCCCGCCTGTAAGGTGCCCAGAGCCCTTGAACTCTCATCTAATTTGACCGTTGCGCAGGGTGTGAGGTCTTGTTCTCAGTCATCTGCCTGGGGAGGCAGCATGTCGGGGAGACTGAACAGTCTGCCCTCTCACTTCAGAGCTCCAGCCACTGCCACTTGCTAAGCTGGCAAGCCCTCAGCCTCTTCTCTGTCACCGGGAATAAGAAAGAACACCTGTTTTATAGGGGTATCAGGAGTTGACACGAAATGATCCAGGCAAGCCACCCAGGCTACCACTTGCTTTAATACGTAATAAATATAAGCTACTAGGACTATTAAACCTCCGGGGGTCAGGGTGAGGGGCGGGGCAAGGCACAGCGGCCTGAGCACTGAGCTGCAAACTGAGAAGTGGGCCATGACGAGCCCACCGGCCTCTCTGCTGGAGAAAGATGACGCCATTTGCTCCTCTCATGAGTTCTAGCCTGGGAACCTACATGGGGAAGCTCGACTCTCCCTCAGAGTTGCTGCGAGTCAGAAGAGACCCAAGGACAGTGGGTTCGAGTTGTGTGTATTGTTGTTATTATCACTATTATTATTATTATTATTATTATTATTATTATTGATGTCTCTGCAAAGAAAATAAAGAAAAACGGAAACCAATGAAAAAAGAAATCTCCCCCTCAGGAGGGTGGGGGCGATCTCCATTGGTCTGAGTAGGGTAGGAGTTGTGGGTAAAGCAATTTAATATTTGGCCCATTGTAGAAGGTAAAATAGGATTCTGAACCAGGGCTTTTTTTCAGTAGCTCCATCCTATTTTTTAATTTATGTTAACATGCCTATGCAGAAAAGTATGGAAACATAAGAAATAACTGAGCGAGGCTTAGTGGGTGACAAGTTGGGCTGCTAACCCCTGGGTCAGCAGTTCGGGACTCAGCAGCGCTCCACAGGGTAAGGATGGAGCTGTCTACTTCCATAAGGATTTACAGTGAGAGTTCAGGCTTAGTGTGCCAACAGAGATAAATGGGTACATGAACCTCACCTTTCTTGTTCTCTGGCCCCTCGCTCTCTGAATCAGACCAGGCTGCAGGCACCTTAGCCAGTTCCCTGCTTCAGCTGGCAAGGCTCACTTCCTGTGCGACATCCCTGAGGAGAAGCCACAGGGACCTACCCTGACGCAGCCCTGGGTTCCGGAGCAGCTGCGTGGCGAGCCGTGTCAGCGCGGAGATGCTCACACGCTCACCGATTCGGCTCTTCTGCTGCAGCTGGCGTCATTGTGTGTGCTTTGTGGGGTGGAGGCGGGCTTTGTAGATAGGTGTCGGACATAGGGGCTAACGGTGGAATTATGGGCTTGGACAGCCCTAGGTTGGGATGCTTTCTTCATGTACACGTACCTTTCATGTAAAATACATATGTGTGTGTGTGTATATATACATGTATGAGTTTTCCGTGGATTTGTTTCTCTAGTTTACTCAGACTAACACGACAGTCTCCAAGAGCCCCAGGGACGGCTCTAAGAGAAGAGCCGGGAGTCAGTACCGGCTCAGGACACTGCGTTGGATTTGTAGAGAAGGTCCCAGAAGGAATTGGGAGAGACGTGGCTCCAACAGCAGACACCAAGTGCTTCTGAGGGCCCTCACCTGAGGCCCGTGATGGGGAAGTTCCTGCAGATGCTGCACCGCACGGGGTGAGTGACCGTCTCAGTCACGGACAGCCGGTAGAAGGTGGGCAGCCAGAGGAGGATGGGCGGCTCCGACTGCAACCAACTTAAGAATTTCTCTTCTTTGATGGCTGGGCTCAACACCTGCAAAAAGATGGTTACACGTGACTCTGGTTTCTAGTGTGGATAAATCTATTTCCACCTTCTCTGCATCCTCTGGTTATGGGCAGTGCCAGAGAAGTTAATCGTGTGAAAAGTCAGAAGCAACTCTGCCTCTGAAATGAGATGGTCTGAACGACTGTGTCAGGTAATAGATCTGTAAGGTAACTCTGTGCGAAGGAGGAATAGGTCCGTCTTGGAGGAAGGTTCCTTAGAGATGATGAGGAGGAGACACCAGCTCCAGTATTTGGGGCCTGTCACTGGAAGGGAGCTGTCCCTGGACAGCACGTGGTTGCCCCAGTGTGCTCAAACATAACTGAGGATGGGGCAAGACCCAGCAGCGTGGCCTTCCACTGCGTACGGGGGGATTGCTATGAGTCAGAACTGATTGACTGGCCCCCGAGCCCTGGGGCTACCATGCTTATGCACTATGCCCCTCCCTGAAAGATCAGAGTTGAAATGCCAGGCTGCTCCACAGGGCAAGGCGGATACTTTCACTCCCATGAAGAGTCACAGTCTCTAACCCCCACGGGGACAATTCTACCTTATCCTGCAGGGCCTCTCTGAGAGGAACTCTCCTTGCTGAGCAGGAGCAATACTTTGAATCCGTCAGCACACAGGCCAGGCCTGTCTGTTCCCATCTCCTCAGAGCCTTGCACTCACCCCTTGGAAACAGCTGCGTGTAGCACTTTCCACAGAACACAGGGCTCGGCTCTCCCCCACCACAGTTGGGATCTGTAAGAAGCAAGAGACCCTGGTCAGCTGTAAGCATTGCAGAAAGACGTGGTGGTCCGTGCTTGGGTACACAGGAGTGACAGCTCACATCCAAGGGGTCACCAGTCTCTGGTTTCTGAGACTAAAGCAGCTGGATAAACCCCAGCTACGCCAAGCAATGGGTGGCTTTTGTGCAGTGCTTGAATCTAGACCGTGGATGGGCCACTGGAAGGAGGCAGGGTAGGTGGGGAACAGGGTCCGGAGCAAATCTTGCAACTGGGTGATGAAGGAACGGCTGTGGCTATGTCACTTCCTGTGACACTGAATCACAAGATTTAGCCTTTGCTCTTGTGTACCTATGAAATGCAGCTAACAATGATCCTGCATTCAAGTTTATAGCAGTTTTAAGAAAACCCTTTCAAACTCTTCCTGATTTGAGGAGTCGACCTGAGGATATTCAGAGTGAAAGGGTGGAGCCTAATCTGTCAATTAGGTCACAGCCTGATGCCTCCTTCTGAGTGTGACCTAATCATGAGGCTTCTGGGCACATCCTCACTATTTCTCCTGGGAGGCAGACCACATTCTCTCTCTGCCTACACATTCCTGTTGACAAGCCACAAGGAGCTATGTTTATGGCAGCTAGAGCCCTAGAGGTGCTTCTACTGCCATTGGATCCACAAGACTTTTCAACCACCGGCCTGTGATCTTCCTGCATTTGACAGCACACATGTGCTGTGTGAGTCTACAGAGGGTTTTATAGATTGGTATCATACATAAGGTCTAATATCAGAGTTATGGACTTGATCTGGACTGGGATGTTTTATTAATATTCAATTGCTCTTTGATATAAAGTCCTTTCTTACACACATTTGTTTCTGGAGTCAACCAGACTAACATACTTTATAACCATCTCATTTTAACAAATTACACTCTGGGACTAGACTAGCAATCATTATCCTCAGGAAAGGCCAGGACTGAGGGAAATGTGATGGTTGCATTGAAGTCTAGCTCCAGCACTCTTTACCCTTCATTGAGGGTTTTCACAAGCTTTGCTACACCCTAAAATGTCTTCCTCTTGCTCAGTCTCCACCACGTCACGGTGGTTGACATCCTTTGATAACAGTCACCATAAGGAATCTAAGAACTCCAGTGACTTGCTAGAGATCAAGAGAATGGCTCAGACTTCATGAACATGTTCAGTTATGTGTGCCTGACACCTTTACTATGTCCCTTTCTCGTTCAGTCATGGATCTACGGGTAAATCTGATATCCTCTATAGCGCAGGCTTGCCTGCCACCCCAGGCATCATTGCAGACATCCCCTGCTGAGTCCACAAACTGCAATAAACATTCTTCTAATCAGGAAAGTGCCACTTAGAACCTCTCTGCTGACAATTAGCCAGGCAGAAGTCAACAAACATTTGTGTAATGGGGAAAAGATGGCTTCTGCTTTAAATTGATAATAACCCATTGCCATCAGATTGTAAGTAACTGCACCATATGTTATTTGGCCTTTCTCTGAAAAACAACTCATTGCCCTTCTTCCAGCTGGCAAATGCTGATGGAATAACTGAACCGCTGGCATCAACCAACTGGTTGACTTACCATTTATCTTCTTTGGGTGTCCTGGTATGCTGGATCAAACCCCATTATAAAGGAGTGAGTGAAATAGATCAGAGAGGACTGACTATCTGCTCCAGACCTGACACCAGTGACGAGAAAATTCCCTTTTCTGGTGTCTTCTAGGCTATATTTTTGTGTTGTAAGTCTGGGCACAAACATTTTGTGGATTAATTGCCCATTTGACTAATTTCTCTCTTTTTTTGACTAATTTCTTGCAGGTGTTCTATAAGGAAATTAAACGTGACTGGAGAGCATGCTGGCACAGAGAGAATGCCACTTGAAATGATGATTACAATTCTTGGAGCAGGGAGAATTGGACCATACTGTGGGTTCTGGAATTTTCGATCTCTGAGTTCATAATGCAAGTCAACGGAATGATCATGGCCTATGCACTTCTCCACGTTTTCAACAGCTCTCTCCAGAGCATACCAGCATTTGATGGGACAGAGCTTTTCCATAACAGCCTTTTCAGCAGCTCACTAGCTTCAGCTGAGCTGGGAACAAGGGCAGACACTGGGGGGCTGTTGGGCAGATTCCTGGCCTAGAACCACTCATGAAGGGAACATTCACATCTCTACATGAGAAGGAAAGTGCCCTGTCCACCCCTCTCCTTTTGACACGTCCACTTTCTTTTGGGGTGGGGGAGCATCACCGCTCTCTGATGGGAGTAGGAGGCCCAGCCTTGCTCCTGGAGAGCTGCTGCTGGATCTGAACTGCCAACCCAGTGGGCCACAGTCCCATATTCAACCACTACACCACTGGGCCCGAACAAACCTGAAGTTCCCTGGTCAGGTGGGGGTGGAAGCCAGCCAGTGGCTCACGGGAGAAAGATCTGGCCAGCTGCTTCTGGGAAGATGATCACCCCCCAAACCATATGGGGTAGCTGCTCTCCCTCACAAGAGTCAGTAGGAGTGAAAATCGACCAGGCCACACCTCACCCTCACTCTAATCTTTCCAGGTAGATGCCAGGGAAAAGGAATGGGGAGAGTTCCCACTCTGCCTGCCTCTGCTGCACAAAGGGCTATCCCAGATGCGCCTGCGAGTTGGCAGAAAGCCCAAGGTCGGATCTCCACGCTGCTGGCCCTGCCAGAGCAGCCCCAGAGCTTCCAGACCAGAGACTGGACCCTGTCCATGTCTTTGAACAATCAGAATCCCACTTAAGAAATGCGAATGTCTTAAGTCTCCCTTGGGATTTCCAGATACATTGAAATAAAAATAGTTTATTGGGGCATTGAAATAAAAATAGTTAAAAACGCTCAGGTCAGGTCAAAGACAGCAAAGTTAATGTGGGCTATGTTTTCCAAGGCATGTTCTTGGTCCCAGAAATTCTGAAAATCTTCCTTCCTGGACTTTCTAGAGACCTTCCTCATGACATCTCTAGTTCAGAATCCTTGTCCTGCAGCAAAAGGAGAGAACATGACTGACGGAACAGCTCTCTCCTCGCAGTTCAGAAAAACCTCATTTGGAGACTTTACAGGGGCTAGAAGAAAAGACTCTGGTGATGCTATTAGGCATGTGTTGGACAGCGAACCCCCCAAGTCCATAGTCTAGACCTCCCAGCTATTGCGAGGGAGAACAATGAGGCTGTCATAAAGATGGATAATTTTAGAAATCATATAGGGCCACTATGAGTCAGAACAGACTCGGCAGTAGAGGGCCGAAAAAAGGCATCTTTGTACAACACCTAAAAAGTACCTTGGAAAAGGAAGAAATAGGACACGAGACAGTGTGTGGCCTACTTTACCCACTGGAGAAATTCCTGTTTGGAGATGCCAGCCTAGATTATTTTAACACCTAGGGAACATATTGACTTTACCAAGCAACACCAACCAAGCCAGCTCCGCAAGCTATAAGTCTTTCTCGAATCATCTTTCTCCCACAGAGCGGTTGGTGGCATTGGAACCCCTGACCTGGAGGTTAACAGACCATCACTTACTCAATCGCAGTGACTTGACGAGGTTCAATTTCTTTACCCCATGGAGATAGAAATGATATGATAATGCCACATTTTTGACACACAGACAATGATGGACTGCTTCACCATTTGAGCCTTTGGCTTTGAATCTCAGCTATGCTTTCACGAAACATTTCATTACACATCTTCTAGTTTGGGGCACCAACATGAAGAATCCTCGCTCTAGAGAAACCGTCTAGTGGAAGAAACCGAGGAGGTAATCGGTGCAAGAGAATTTGACAAGTGAGCTTAACACATTTGCATGTTGGTGATGAGTACAGGAAGAAACCACTCAGGAGGAGGTGACTGAGAGTCCAATGATCTTGAAAGATGAATAGGATTTGTCAAGGACACCAAGCAGTCTTGTGGAACAGTAGAAGTCAAGTGTGGAGAACTTGGGTCTGTCAGGCACATGGAAGAGTTTGTTATTCAGGGGTGCAAATGGTGCTAGCAGGATCAGGGAAGATAAAGTACCAGGGAATAAACAAAAGAGGTGGCTGGAACTCTCTTGATGGGGATTACCTGACCCTAGGAGGTAGGATATGACTGAGTTATCTTCTACATCTGTAGCCACTCAATGGAGTCCCTTGTTGGGACAGATGATTGACATGCTCAGCTTCTAACAGAAGGGTTAGAGGTTGCTGTTTGGGCTCTCACAGAAACATCTTGGAAGAAAGATTTGAGTGTGAGCTGCTTTAGAAAAGTCAACCATTGAAGAGCCGACAGAGGGTGCTTTTACTTTGACCGTCATACAATCACCATGTGTCAAAATTGAGTCAACATTTTAAAAAACACACCAAAAAAACCTCCCCCCCCCAATGTACATACTCACCCTGCAGTATAGCAATGGCTAAAGAGGAGAAAGGCTTTGGGGGAAAGATTCCATACTAGAACAGCAAAGATCAGGTGTTGTTGGGTTGTTTGCTTGTTTTTTCACAAAAAGATGTTCTAATCATGGCAGACTTCATTCTTAAGTACCAGGGATTTACCTGCTGTAGGTCAGTTAGTAGGTTCCTCAAGACCCTCCGAGTCATGCGTGCCCCAGATTCACCAGGCCCTCGGGCATTATCTGCGTAGAGCTGGAAAAGAGCTGAGCACATGAAGGGGAGAAGGAGTCTTTAAGTTGATGACATGCAATAGACTTTTCGAAGAACTCTACTTAGCATTGCCAATAGTTTCTTTTGAGGTGTAAAGGGAAAGGTGTCTTCTGGATTATTTTCTCATTATTTTGAAGGTCTCCCACACTAGATAAATAGATCACGAATGAAAATGCATTCACCTTCCACCTTCTTGATAAGTTGGCATGTCTGTGATGAAGGCCAGGGGGTGGAACCAGCAATGGGAGGACAGCCCTGGCCCTCAAAGGAGTGCTCCTGACTGGCACCTGAAGGAGCCCAACCCAAATAACTACCAAGCACAGTCAAGTCATGAAAAATGAGGTAGACAGCATGAAACGTCCAGCCTTTCCACAATTCCCTCATTAGACATGTGAGTCACCCTGCGCACATGCGCACAAGCAGCTATTACAGGAGGGGCTTTCCGGGGGTGAAGAGATGATGTGTTAGGGCTTTAGGGGCCCCTATACAGCCCACCCCCCGCAGGCTCCCGCAGGCGTTACCTCTGTATTTTGTGAGAGGACTGTCCCTGGAGAGGGCAATCAGGGCGGCAGCGGCTGGTGTAAGCTGGAGAAAACCGGTTCCCAGGCTGCACAGCAACAGACACATAAGGGACTGGGATGGAGAGGGCTGACTTACCCTGGGTGGTACCGTTTATCAAAAATGTCGCCGTTCATGGACATTTCTTAAAAGTTAAAGTTATCACTTCTCATGACCATTTTTTTGCCTAAATTGAGAACTTGCCAGACTGGGGCCTTGAATTCCACCGGGTAATCTGATGTTGATGTGTCCTACTAGGGTACCTTGCATGTGACTGTGAGGCTGGCAGCGATGCTATGCTTATTTCAAATGCCAGCTTCACCAAAATAGATAGTCCTTGGACAGAAGAGAAGAACAAGATATTCCACATTGCTTTCCTAGAGCTTTGGGACTCTCTTTGCCAAATCAGTTCTGATTCATGGGCAGCCAAGAGATGAATGGTTTCATTTCTATGGGAGCAAATCACCAGGTTACTTCTCCAAATATTAGACAGTGTTAAATGGATGGACAGAGGTCAGTGGAGTTTTTCTACTAAGATTAGGAAGAAAGGCCTGGAGCTCTGCTTCTGAAAACTAGTCAGGAGGGATGACAATAGAACAGCACCTGCCTCTCTTGCTGTGGCATGTCAGCCAGAGAGGTCTGCTACAGGAGGAGGACATCACAGTGGGTGAAGGAGAGAGCCAAGAGGGCAAGGAGGCCTCCCTGGATTGGGAGTGACATGGATTGGCACAATGGCTGCGCTGGTGGGCTGACTAGGAGAAGATGGTGGAGATAAGGATGATGTCGAAGTGAGGAAGGTTTCTGTGGGAGACAGGGTTTTCATGCTTAGAGCTGATTCCATGGCACGCACGCGCACACGCACAATTAAGATATTTCACCATTCACACATTTGTTTAGAGCCATGGTTCTCAACCTATGGGCCACGACCCCTTTAGGGATAGAATCACCCTTTCTCAGGGGTCGCCTGATTCACAACAGAAGCAAAATGATAGTTCTGAATTAGCAACAAACATAATTTTAATGGTTGGGAGGATCACCACAACATGAGGAAGTGTATTAAAAGGTGGCGGCCTTAGGAAGGTTGAGAGCCACCGTGCAGAGCTGTTTACCGCTAAGCAGAGGCCTGGGCACTGGGGATTCAGGGACCAAGCCTGTCTTGGTCCTTAGAACTCAGCGGCTTAGAAATGAACCAACAGAGAAAAACACCAAAGGAGAAGCAAAGAAGCAGACCCTCATGCAAGAGAAACAAACACAGCCTCCAGTTCATTGACTACTCAAAGCCTAATCACCCTTTCATGTGGATTAGATACGTAGTGCCCACCCTACAGCCTGTAGAGACACGTATGCAAGACCGGGGACTGTGCTGAGGTAAAAATAAGAGGCAGCCGGGCTGAGCCCCGGTGGCGTCGTGGTTGTGCGTGGGACTGCGGTCCACTGGGACGGAGGTTCAATCCCAGCAGTGGGGCTGGGCCTCCTACTCCCACCGCCAGAGAGCAGTGATGCCCCCCCAAAAAAACAAAACACACACACACACACACACACACACAAGAAATAAGAGGCAGCCAAGAGCTAATGCATAAGGCGGCTAAAGATCATTACAAACGACTTGTGTTCATATCTATCTATATTTTATTTGAAAAACAAAAAAATGAGTAATGAACTAGAAAAGAAAACAGCACAGGGACCTTGTCAACTCGTTAAACTGTACGTGCCTCTAGGAGATAGGATTCTCTCTTTACTTCTATTCCTTTTCACTCAGTCCCAGGGCTTTTGCATTCACTGGGAATATTTATAAGTCTGTTCTGTAGGCGAGGCCTTGTAGGGGGAATGGTACAAACATCACACACACACACACAACCATCTGTTTCCAAGTATATAGATTCACCCCTGTCACATGGTTCAAATGATGCCAAGGTTAGCATCATGCACAGGTCATTCATCTTTACTATGGCCAAAAATTGGTAAAGGATAACAAGCAACAGAGATAGAACATTAAAAGGCCACCTGAGACTCAAAGCAAAGTGTGGTTTTCTGGGGGGACAGATGTCTAATCACCCTAGCCATTGTTGGGAAACAGTTTGTAGGAGAGAAAAAGGAATGAGGAATTTATTGTTGCACCCCACCTCCCTCCCTGCCACCTTGGTCCATGGAGCCTATGTAGTAAGAAAGCCGATGGACAGAGATGTCTTCATGTCCCTCCTTGAGGCACAGTGTATATATAGAAGATAAACAAGCCAACAAAGGTGAACTTTTCTTATCTCCCAAACTCCGAGCAAGCATTTCACGCCTCCACATCCACCGTGACTGGTTACGTCAGAACTGAACTGTGTGCCTAAGCGTTTTCAGTGGCTGACTTGGAAACCGCTCCTCAGGCCTTTCTTTTGTGGCTTCTCTCAATCAACTGGAACCTTCCACCTTTATGGTTCGCAGCCAGGGGCCTTAATCCTTTGTGCCACCCGGAGGCTCCAGCCAATGCTCAGGTCAATTCCGACTGATCAGACCGCATGGGACAATTGGACAGCGTGTCCCCGGCTTAATCTTTATGTTGATGGGAGCAGCTTACCAGGCTCCTTATCCAAACAGTAGGCACGGTCCGGTGGTGCATGACCAGGAGTGACTGAACACTACCTGTGAGTTCTGCAGCACCAGCACCCACTCCCTCACCTGTCGTACATCGCTGTGAGGAGGCTCAGGGTGAGTTCCGAAGCTCGCGGGAGCATCTGCCCCGGTGTTTCCACGCGGACTCTCTGAAACAACTCCTGGAGGGCTCGGAAGAGCTGCTGCACCGACAGGGAGCTGGTCCTCCCTTCCCAGAAGTGTTGGTGGACTAGGAGATGCTGGATTAGGTAGCTGTCAATCAAGTCCACTGTGGGAAACACACAGAGAAGGGAAGCTTATGTTGCGATCAGAAGCAAAGGCTTCAATGAAAGCAAGTGTCTCGACGGCCATCGGCAGTCAAGACTGTCCTTTGATGGCAGTAACCCTCTTTGGAAGAGAGGTCAAGCTGCCCATTGTTTAGACACCCATCTTTTGTGCTATCACTTAGAAATACCTCTTCTCAGTCATTGATTTGATTTTGGAAAAGTGAGTTAGTTAATTTGGAAAAGTGAGTTAGTTAAACAGCATTGGAACAGTATGACCAACACTTGTCTAGCCTCCAGGCTGGCTACTTTATGAAATGAAGTTCAAAGGAGAAGTGAGAAACTTGAAAAGTAGCCCTCCAAGCTTGTACGAATGCTTCAATGGAAAGTTGGAAGAAACTGGTTCCCTCTCGGTAAGTGTATTGAGAACATATACCTTTCTGGTTCATTTGTGGTCAAGCAAATATATGTCAAGAGAAGCTAGTAGCCTCACTCTAGCAGCAATGTTGTGTGTTATGTTAGAGCTAGGGAGTCACCTCGTGTCACAGCAGTTAAGCACTTGGGTGTGAACCAGCAGCGTGGTGGTCCAGCCCTCCTTGACCATAAAGCAGAAGAGAGGAGACAGCACAGAAGACCGTATGGGTCAGTTCCATTCCATCACATGGGTCACTGTGTGTCAAACAGGCGCCACATCCCCCAAATAACAGCAGCAGCAAAAGCCAGGGATCTGCATGAAAGGGATAATTGCTGAAGTATCCAACTCTGCAGGTCTCATCCTGGGCTCTGTAATGTCTTTGTGTTTTAATAGGCAGGCACTCCATAAAGTCAGAGGTGCTTATTTATTTTTTGTAAATGGATGCTTTATTTCAGATGTGTTTTAACCACCTTCTAAAACTTTTACTAGGCAAGGAAGAATATCACAGAACCGGTTCTGTTTTTTTGAGGACCAAGGATAACAGAAAAACATAAGAAAATTCCCACTTTTACCACCGGAGTAGCAGGGTTACAGTGGCAGCAAGGCCTGAGAGGCAAACCGTGGAAATGCTGCAGCCTGTAGCATGGCAAAACTGTGAGTCTCTCTCTACTTCATAAATCAACAATCTAGCAAATGGCCTCAAGTTATCATGTGTTTGATACTGCTAGTAAGGAGAGTCTCTCAGGAAGGGAGAGGTCTGTGGAGCAATAGAGCTTGAACGAAAACCTGGTGGCAAGAAGGTAGCAGCCCAGTGCTTAACCCGCTACACCATCAGGGCTGCTGGCAAGTGGTGGGACTTCAAACTCTTGCTCATTATCAGCCCACCCTGCCTGACATTCTATGTAGAATACATGTATACATACATACACACATATATGTGTGTGTGCATGTGTGTGTATGCTTCTGCTGAGATTTCACTTGTACTGCCACCTAGGTAACAGAGTCTACCCACCTCGCCACCATTCTGTTCAGGGACATGCAGCAGACCCTGCTCCTGAGAGCTCATAGACCATGTGCATGGGATATATTGTTGCTATTGGGTTTTTATCAGATATCTTCCTCTGTAGAACTTTCCAACTATTTCTGGGTATTGGGTGGATTCGAACCACCCACCTCACAGTTGGCACCTGAGGAAATGGCGTGGAGGCCACCTTGGGTTTCCTTTGGCAGCACCAAGAGAATCTGCAAGGCAGAGGTCAGACAAGCCTGTACTCTCTGGCCTTCTTTTACCCTGCTCTGACATGAATGGTTCTTCTCCTTCTGGAATTGGTTTGATCATCTGTTGCCATGACCCCACTGAAGTGACAGATTGTAATCATGATTATGAGAGTTTATAAGGGAAGTTAGCTGGTTACCAAAGTCAGGGTCAGGGCACATTTAAGAATAGAATCTATGAGAGAGTACTGATACCAAGGGGAGAAGAGGAAGGTGGGGGGAGAATGGGGGAACTGATCACAATGATGTACATATAACCCCTTTCCTGGGGGATGGATAACAGAAAAGTGGGTGAAGAGAGACATTGGTCAGTGTAAGACATGCAAAAAAGTTTATAAACCATCAAGGATTCATGAGGAAGGGAGGATTGGGGAAGGAGGGGTGGGGATGAGGAGCTGATACCAAGGGCTCAAGTAGAAAGAGGATGCTTTGAAAATGATGATGGCAACAAATGTACAAATGTGCTTGACAGAAGGGATGAATGTATAGGTTATGATAACAGCTGTACGGGCCCCAATAAAATGATTTTTAAAAAAGAATAGGATAGACTCTTCTTTCCCATAGTAGTGCTTCTTCTCAGCCAGCTGCCAAGTCTCTCTGGTCCTCAACCTCGTTCACTAAGTCCCTTGGCCTCTCCCCGCCTGCTGCTCGGCCTGGCTGTCAGAGGGCATCAGTGGTGAGGCACCTCTGATTTTCTTGTGCTCTCTATGCTGAGGCCCCTGCTGTCCCTGCCAATTCAAGCAGGGATCTTGCATGTGCACTGCTGATAGTCACTCTTTCATGAGGATCCCAGGGTTCTCTCTGTTCCTGCTTGTCAGCTAGTTCTCTAGCATCCAGAGAAACGGTCTTCGACTCCACCTTTGCATGCTCCTGCCCAGTGACTGAGTTCCAAACACTATGGGTGGAAGAACTACAGTGAGCCATTTCCCTTCACAACAGTAGTCAAGTACATAACTGCTTGCATCACTCAGGAACTCATGGCCACTAATAAGGAAGATTTGGGCAACTGCTTTCTTTAATAGAGATAAATTGTGTGTGACCAAATTCTGCCTTTTCTTGATCCCTAAAATAGGAAATAACAGGACTATATTGGTCTACATCAATGATGCTTAAGGGTTTTTAAAATGCCAAGACCGCCCCCACCCCAAAGGAAAGCTCACGTGTAATCACAGTTATGTACAATAAATAGCAAAATCGAGAATCGTTCTGCTGAAGGAGCTGGCCCTTGGGCCTTCTTCACATACTTACTCTCTGCCCACATCTTACTATGCTTCTGATGACGAGGCTCCCACTCATAGACACGTTGTTAGAGAAGGATTTGAATACCACAGGTCTATCTGTATAACTTTTTTGGCTGCTGTTGCTGCTGCTGGGAGGTGCAGCAGAGTCAATTCTGACTCATAGTCACACTTTGCTTCGCCATGTTAAAGAGGTTGTGTGCTGCAGCTTTGCCCAGTGCAGTTGGTCCTTTGGGCATGGGCATTGAATGTAAAGCCAGCAAGATGAGACTCTTGGCAGCTTCTGTCTTTCTCTGTGTATCGTGATGTTGTCTCTAGGTCCAGTTGAGTGGACTCCGTATTTCTTTCGGAAGAAGAGTTTTAATCCATACTGAAAATGGTAGCTAGTCCTTGATCTTATTCTAATGTATTAGGCCGATGGAAAAAGATAAAATAAATGTAACCTTTAGCAGGCATCTCATATTAGCTGATATAAATGCCAGAAACCATTTCCCTTATTATATTCTTTTTAAAACCATTTTATTGGGAGCTAATACGGTTATCGTATCATTCCATAGTCCAGTCACATCAAACAGTACTGTATAATTGGTACAACTATCAGTACCAAAACCTTCTCTTTCTTCTTGAACTCCTTGTTATCAGCTCCCCTTTACCCCTCCCCCATTGTAGCCTCTGGAACCTTTAATCTACTTGCTCTCTAGCAGTTAATCAATCATGGGTTTCTGATCCGCCCCCCTCCCACAAAAAAGAACCCAGAAAAATATGAAACAAAAACTTGAGAGGTTTACCCCAATGACAGACAAAATACATCAGAGATAAACCCCAATATGAAAAAAGACACACAGAGAAAATACTGAAGACCAGATTCGGCTGAATGTATATCAGAGCGGTGGTCACCTGACAAGGTTCTAACCATTCAAGTCAAGTTTATCATTTTGATCTCCTCTTGTCATCTCTCAAATGTGCTCTATTTGGTATCTAGTTTATTTCCATCCTTCCACTGGGGATAGAAGGAAATCACTGGAGGCTTACTACCTGTGTAAATCTCAAAAATGTATCTTGGGCTTCCCTTGTCCTTCATAGACTTCTATACACCCAAATCTCACAATTTAGCCTCTGATAACTATTTCCTCCTTCATCTTCAAATGATATGACTGACAGCCCTTTGGTCACTGATGCTGGTATGCTTATTCTTTGTCAACTTAGTTGACATCTCACTTAGATGCCGTTTATTTGGAAACAAGTCTGTAAATAAGACCCCAGACATGACTTTATCTGATAGCCAGGCACCATCTAATTGCTTCACCATACTTTTTACAGTACCCATATCTCTGTGTTCCCTTCCTGAGCATGTCACATACTATTTTCATAGCATACAGAACCTATGGGAAATCAATAACTTTAGATATGTGGAATGCCTGCCATGTTTTTTGTTTGTCTTGGTTTGCTTAGCTGGAATAGCTAGAAAACAATTACTTCATTTTGGAGAACTTCTACAGGATGGAAGTTTTTGTTGCATTGTAGCTTATTTTTCATGACTAGCATTATAAACCAAAATAACAATCAAGCAACCAAACAAACAAAGCCCTCACCACTTTTGGGTGGGTTCTAATTCACATCAGTCAGTCCTACTGGACTAAGTAGGAATGTTCCATCTCATATCCAAGGATGCCAATCTTCCTGAAAGTAGACTACCTCATTTTTCTCCCACAGGGCTCTTGCTGGGTTTGAATCACTGTCCTTCAATTGGCTGCAGAGGACTTCTTAAACAATGCTCTACCCCCAAGTCCAAATCAAACCATTGCTTTGAGTCAATTCCACATCCTCATGGTACTGAGATTCGAGTATGTAGATACTTCTGGGAACAGACAAGAGTCATCTTTCTTCCATGAAGCAACAGCTCACCTAGCCATTATCAGGTTACTTGTCAGTGTCACTGACGTTATTAAAAACTACTATAAGAACAGAAAATTAGCAATCTATCAAAAAATGCTTTTGCAGAATATCAGTTCTCAGGGGATCCTTAAATTAGTTTTAAAATTTATGACCCATGAGTTATTCATTTTAACCTACTCCTGGGTGTTCCGATGTACATTAAAAATATACTTGGGAAAATGCAATTTCATGTAGAGGTAAACTTAAATTCTCATACTTAAACCTGTCCTACAGATTCTGAACAAGTTTATTTTGTACCTTAAAGATGAAATAATGAGTTCCTATGGTTAGTCATCAGAACCATGCTCCCAACAAACTTTTCTGCTACAAGTTGGCTCCTGCTGAGGCCCAGCCTGCCCTCATTAGGGGTCAACTCAGGTGGCAGAATTTTCCTTCACTTCACCTGTAAGGAGCAAGCGATTCCAAGGGCTTCAAGTGAGTCTGTACTTACATTGGCACAGAGTTTGCACGGATCGTAACTTGAAGGCTGTTCTATAAATGGAATTCTCAATACTATTAAGAGCATCTGTGAAGAAAACACAGAATATTATGAATAAAGGGTGTTCTTGCATGTAAGTTCCACATCTTATAAAGGAATTCTGAAGATCATGTGAACAATACAATGTGACTCCTTAACATGAAGTTCATGTAGACTCATAATGATGCTATTATGACAAATTAGAACTGTCCAATAATGTTTCCAAGACTGTCACTGTTACAGGATAAGATCATCAGTCATTTTCTCCAGTCTTACTGAAAGGTATTAAAGATGATATGAATAAATGGATAAACCTTCTTTATTCATATGTAGAAATATTAGTATTTCTGTGTGTTTTCAAGTATTTCTAGTCAATTCCACCCTTCGGTAGCCTCATGTGTTACAGACTCAAGTTGCTCCATGGGTTTTGTTGTTTGCTTGTTTGTGTTGACTATAATCTTTATAGAAGCTGATCACCAGGTCTTTCTTCTGTGATGCCACTCAGTGGGTTCCAAGTGTCAACTTCTAGGTTAGTGGTTGAGCACAAACCATTTGCCTATGAGGATTGGCTCACCTGAATGTGTGAGTTGGACATTGAATAAGGATGATCCAAGAAGAATGGATTCATTTAAATTATGGTGCTGGTGAAGAGTATGAAAAGCACCATGGATTGACAAAAAAAATAAATAAATAAGCAGATCTGTCTTGGAAGAAGGACAGCCAGATATTCCTTAAAAGTGTCTCAGGTTCTCGGGTCATGTCATCAGGAGAGCCTATTCTTCAGAAAAGTACACTGTGCTTGAAAAGTTAGGATTGTAAAGAAGAGGAACTCCCTGACAAGTCTGACTGACACAATGACTGCAACAATTGTCTCCCACATGATAATAATTGTGAGGACAGCACAGGAATGGGTTCTGTTTCCTGCTGTTGTATGTAGGCTCACTGTGTGTGATAGGCAGGATTATTGCGCCAACCTGGCCAATAAAACATATGTGGGGCTAATGAGGTTGCAATTTAAGTAAAGGGAAAAGAGATAAATTGCTCTGCAAGCCTCACCTTTCTGTCTCTTGCTTTCTGATGATCGAATTAGTGTGCGGTTACCTTAGCTAGTTCTCTGCCTCAACTTGTGAGCGACACTATCCATGGGACACCCAAACCCTGGACTGTTTCACTATAGTTTGAGCTTCGAGCTTCCTTCCAGATCTGTTTTGCCACACTGCTGGTGTAGACGTCCCTTGAGTTGGGACCGTCAGATGCTGTCATCTAGCTGACTGTTGGTGACCTGCCCTGCTGGTTGCTGCCTGTAGCTGGATTGCTTGTATTGTTCTACAGAAGACTCAGCTGTCTGCTTCCTTGACTTGCACCCAGAAACCCTTGTGAGTTGAAGCACTGCCAGTGTATTAACTGTCCCATGGAAGTGAGTTGAATGGAGCCACTTGTACTGCTCTGTGGATTAATTAGCTGCTTATTTCTTACGTGCTATCTATCTGTCTATCATCATGATCATGATCATCTATCATCTACCTGTCTATCTAAAATCATAAGTGTCCTGATTTTGTATTTCTAGAGAATACTGTCTAGCATGCTATGGGTTGCAACTTATTTGATAGCACATCACAACAAATATATATATATATGGATATTAAGTGCCATGCACTATGCTAAGCCACAAAGGGGTGGCATTTCTGGGCTAAGATAGGCCCTTTCTTTTTGTGTGTGTGGGCATCACTGCCTCTGGTGGTCATGGGCGCTACCCAGCCGCCGCTGGATTTGAACCACCAAGCCCTCTGGCTGCAGTTCCGCACTCAACCACTTACGCCACCGGGGCTCAGCCCGATAGGCCCTTTCTTGAGGAGGTAAAACACGCCTTGAACTTCTTGGTGAAATCTGCTGGAGCACCATGAATTGGGGACACTTATCTCAGGTAAATATGGACCCTGTCTAAAAAATGTCCCTAACACAAGACATCTTGTCTAACAATCTTCTGCATTTTCCCAAAGAGGCCCAAACATACAAAGAATCTACAATTCACCCTAAAATATCTGTGATGCAGTCTTTTGCTATATTTTAAAAATGCGCCTTGTGTTCTGGTTTGATTCCAGTGTTCAAGTACAGGAGAAATTAAGAAATGCCTCTGGAAAAGGAAAACAAAGATGAAATAAGCATAATATATGGAAATTGTCTGCCAAAGTTTAATGCTCAGTATCTCTCCTCTCCTCCCTGGAAAGTGGCCAGCTTTTGTGCCCTGGTTCCTCTCAGATGCTCCCCAAAGACAGAGAATAAGCAAAATGGGCCTCAGTGGCTCCCCAGGTGCTGCACAGAGTGGAGGGGCGACTCTGGAGCTGCACCGCCATCTGGCGCACCAGACCCTTGTCCAATGATGTTTGCAGAGTCATCAGATGAAGTTATGCAGCAGAACATGGCAAGCTGTGAAACAGTGCATCTGGGAGAGTGCCTGAGCCTCCCAGGCGTGTGTCCCTGCCAACAGCCCTGTCTCCTCAAGGCTGCTAGCCAGAGATAACTCAAGAAAGGAAGAAATCTCTGTCTGCAGGAGGCTCAAAGTTACAAACACAGAAGCTTTAAATGCTGAAAGAAATCATAACTCCCCTGATGTGTGCTTTTATTTGTGGAAGCAATTGGATTGAAATGATCTTACAGGCAGGTGTTTTCATGACAAATAAGAGGATTGTCATAAACCCTCTTTCAAGTATTTAGGAATCTTTGGGTGATGCAAAGAGTCCCACACTCAACCTCAAATCCACTCACAGGATCCGTAGAAGGAAGACAAGCCTGATGATGTGCTTCACAGGCCTGAAGACATTGAGAAGTAATTCCACTGTGCACACATGGCATTCCCATGAATTGGGAACAACTTCTTGGCCAACAGAAGCAACAACATCTGTCCATCATTGAGTTAATGGTTTAGAAACAGACAACATCTGTCTGTCATCTAGTTAATGGTATAGAAACGGATGCTGAAGGTTTGGAGTTATCACATTGAGATTCAAAGTAAGCAGCATTAGCATCACCTGGGAACTTGTTAGAGAGGTGAGTTTCTTGGACCTCACTCCTGATTTACCAGCACTACTGTAGCTGGATCCCAGCAGCTAGCAAATGTTCCAGGTGATTCTGATTTACATTCAAAAACTAATGCTTTATAGAGAGAAGAAAGAAGATTGTATATCCAGTGGAGTCACCTACTTTCTAGGTACTTAACCTTCTGAGAGTCCAAACTTGAGAAACTCAAAGATAATTTGACTCCTTCACAATATTGTTGGAGGTAAATGATTTGTGAGGTTACAGGCTTTTAGATTTAAAAAGTAAGTTCAACTATCGAGATTTCAACGAGGGGAATCAAGCTGTAAATGGACTGAGCAATTCAAACATCTCTGACTGCTCCTTGATCTAACTCAGCATTCAACGATGTTGAAAGAAAGCAGAATTTGTCGCCCAATCAATGTCAAATGTTCGTTCTTTGGCATGGAGGGTACCTCAAGGTAAAACATAGACACATGAGATGCCACTCCTGTGCATCTAACAGCAACTGTAAAACAATTATAGGAGGAGCTGGGTGTTTGGTAGAATGTATGTTTGCGTGCGCTTGTACTTTGGAGATAACAGACCAAATATTCTTCCATGAATGATTGAGTTCTGTTTATAATGGGGGCAAATCTCTTTAATTACTTAATAGTCTCTTTTCCAGCCACAAATTACATAAATGTCTTCACTTCTGCAACTCAGACCTCACAGTGCAACACCTGGGCCTCGTTTCCTTTGTTTACAAACTGTGCTCAGGCTTTTGACGGTATTACTCACCTTGCTTATCTGGGTCCATTTTAGGAATGACAGGTGGGCAGGGAGTTCTGGTAGTAAGAAAGGAATCAATATTTTAACCAGAAGGACTCGCAAGAGGGGCCTGTGAGGAAGAACAAAAAGACAGGTGCATTGTCATCGTACCTGGGGAAGAAAGGACAGACGGTGCTTGGGAAGACTGGGAGTATCCCTGGAGAAGAAGAAGGAACAGAGGCTTTCCATATGGGCCACACTTCTAGATGAATGTTGAGGGATTCCCAGATGAACTATTTAAATATGAGTATAGATAAGTAGAATTATCTGTCTAGCTTTCAAATAGATGCATAAACTTTTATCCACTCACATATACGGTTCTCTTTTACATTATCTACATAATTCTATTTTGATTACATGAGAAAATGGCATTAAAAGGTAACAGCATGTTTCCAGGTCCTTCTTGAACCATCGTCATCAATGCATTTGAGGCAGACACAGCCTCATCTTTCTTCTGAAGCGTGGCTCACAGCTTGAAACTCCAACCTTGCCATAAGGAGTTCACCTTCTATCTAACCCCCAACATCATCAGGGCCACTTAATGTATATATTAATATATACATGTGAATATACTTTAAAGAAATCTCACAGTAGGATAATATGATACAGTGTTGGAATTGATTAAAATTGGTTAAGAATTCAGAATTATTTAGCAGAACAGTTAATATAATTTAAACATTGAAGATCTTCAAATTTTATCTTTTGGATTTCAGGTAAATTTACATTTTTTTGGAAATGAGACTCCAAATCCACTACTAAGACACACACCCATGCACTGCAAGTTTCAAAATGTTCTTTTGAAAAATGAATTAAGAGGTAATGGAATTTTCCCTAGACTTTTTGATGCACGTCTATGTCAATGCCTGAGTCTGGTCTAGGACAGCGAGTGGTCAGCAAACTTTTAAGATGGAAGAACCAATATTTTCCCTCACAACAATTTAAAGATTATTCAAGAGCCATACAAATATTTTAACAATTAAATGAATTCACCATTATCTGAATAATATACTTTATTTTTTAATGTATGTATATATACATTTCATCTACATCTATCTACTTTAAGCAAAAAGAATCGGTTACATTATTAAAAGGCTTTATGAGGCCATCGAAAGAGCACTATATTCTTTAACAGTAGTAGTTTAAAATTACCGTACAATCTTAGATGATTGTTCTGAACAGTTATGAATGAATTAAAGTGCACGTGAACACATTATTTGATCAGATAAATGGCATTTTACAGAGAGGGAAGCTGATACAAACATTAATTTTGGGGGTCGGTTCTTGAAAAACCACGGTACCTGCAATAATGTCAGACTTATTAAACTCTAAGAAGAATTGTTTTGAGAAGTCATAGGAAGGGAAATCAGGTTAGAGCTTTCCTTGGCCTACGAATGCTGCCCTCGGCTCTCCTGGAAGTTCCCCAGGGCGGCTGGCATGCTGTCTACTTGACTCCACAAAGCAGATCCTTACCTTTCAGTTTTCCAGGAGAACCCTCCTTGCAGTGCTGTGTTCTGCAGTGCTCAGCACAGCGGGAGGCAGGACGGCTTGACAAATAGTAGCCTTCCAGAGGTAGCAGCCCTCTGATCCTGCCTTGGCCTCTCCAACAATTGTATGTCAAACCCAGCAGTTGCCACTGCTCCCACTCACAGAAAGTGCATCCATTAGTAATAAATATCTTGAATAATTGAAGGCCACTGCTAGGGCTCTGTTTCAAAGGGCCATTTCCGTATTAATGCTGTGCGTTGGAGAGGCAAGATGCTTATCTTTGGGATGCTGGTGAACTTGGACTGCCCAGTGGACAGATTAGGAAATAAGACGCAGGAGGTGACAAAGACCCACTTTACCAATGCGCCCAGATCAGATGACCAGGGAATGGCATTGAATCCATTGTGCTAATTCTTTTATACAGCGGCACAGTTTTAAAAAGCACCAATGACATTGCACGTGCTAAAAGGAAAGTAAGCTTTCAAGAAACTAATATTGCTCTGAATGTACAAGTCCCCTGACATTTCAAAGACACTCCGGAAATGTTTTTTTTTTTTATTGGCTGATGTGTTCAGATTAAAAACAAACTTTTTATTACATCGGCGAGGTTGAAAATTGCCACCACCACAAAAACAAGGCACATGAAACGTGATATAGCCTGTCAAAGAGCAAACTGGAGCTTCGGTTACAATTAAAGAGTTTATCGGAGCAAAGCCACTGAGGACAGGGCGGCCGCTTGTAAGGATTCACCAAGGTCCTGCAGCAAAAGGCAACATGCACAGAGCTGACATACCGCAAGATTTAGGAACGGACAAGGAGAAAATGCTGATTGGTTGACAGTAGCAAAATCACGTTTTAACACACAATAAGACGATGACAATACCCTGTAAACATTATTTTGCTAATTGCGAAACTTGAGTTATTTATCAGTTTATTCCATGATTATTTCAAGAGCCAGCTGGAGTGAAAACAATTCCTGGGAGGAGTAGTGAGAGGAAGAGAGAGGGAAGAAGGGAGAAGGGTGCTGGCAGGCTGCCTTAGGTGAGATGGCCAGTTGAGGGGGGGAATGAAGTCTCATCTACATCTCAGGCAGCAACTGCTCCTTGTGCCAAATGCCTGTCTTCTCAGCTTCTTCACAAGCTCATGAACAAAGCCAAGTCAAAACATATGACCTTTATGGTTCCAGTTTATGCATGCACCAGTTCCCCATCCCCACCCCCACCCCCCAACAAAACGTGTTTAAATATAGCTTTGTGGTCAGTGGATGGCTGCAGACAAGTTCTCTAAGCAATACACGACTTAATCTCACTCTTGAAAACTCACTAACATCAAGTGGATTTGAACTCTGATGACCCGGTAGGAGAGGATAGAACTGCCCCTGTGAGTTTTCAAGACTGTAACTTTGCAGGAAGAGAAAGCCTCGTCTTCCTCCTACAGGACAGCTTGTGGCATTGAACTGCTGACTTTGTGTTTAGCAACCCAATACCGTAACCCCTTATGCCACCGGAGTCCTTTAATCTCATTAGGTTAAAAAAAAAAAGTCCGATCACAACAGTGTCTTCCAGGGAGTTCCCCAGAACAGTTACACTGAAGGTATGGAGGACCCTTTAGAAGGTTGTGGATTCTGAAGGGCTTTTGTGTGTATGTCTTGTTCCAATGGAGTAATCACGGTAGATTTTCTTGCAAGAAATAAGCTTATACGTGTGAACTTATTCTGAAGAAATTTTAAGAAAATTACAACCTGTATCCATGAGAAAAAGTCCAGGGAAATGGCATGAGGAATTTTTGTTTCTCATCACAATGACTGGTTACAAAACCAACAACATAAGTATATACAAATGAATAGCTCATGAATAGCTAACAGGAATCAGTGAAAGAGAATTTTTTTTACCACCTTTCTAAAGGAATTAATGTTAATATTGGGAGGCAGAGTTTCTTTGGGTTTCTAGATTCACACTCCAATGAAATTTGTCAAAAACTATCGCTACTAGGCTTCCAGTTTTTACATTCATAGGTTTATTTAGACACACCTGTATTGATGGTGGCTGCAGACAGTGCTCTCTGTCGCACTCTGGTCTTTTGTAAGAAGATCCCATCAAAAGATGAGTCGGCACCTGCCTGTGCGATCATGAGATGCTGAAACAATCAGGTATCAGGCATCAAAGAACAAAAGTCAAAATGAATGTACCAATTGACTCCCGATATGATCGCTGAAGACAAATGGCTACAGACACAAACAGAGTAGAAATGATGGTGCCCAGCTACCAACTGATAGAATGTCTGGAGTCTCAAATACTGGAAGATAATCGAGTCGCCATTCAGCGCCATTCAGCAAAGCCCACATGGAAGAAACACACCAGCCTGTGTGATCAAGAGGGCCGTAGGGAGCAGGTGTCGAGCATCAAAGAACAAGAACCAAGTCATCACGAATCAGGGTGAGAGCAGGGTGGGGTCCTAAGGCCCACTGGCACATAATTGGTCACCACTTTACAGGGGAATCATGGGGAGGAGACAGACCAGTCAAGGAACAATAGGACAGTGATGTATATGTTTCCTCTAGTTCCTGAAGCATTCCTCCCCCAACCATCACAGTCCCAACTCTACCTGACAAATCCAGATGGACTGGAGAAGGTACACTAGTAGAGAGGGGAGCTGGAGATATGGGGAAACCAAGATGGATGAGCCCCTTCGGGCCAGTGGTTAGATTGGAGCTGCTGGAGGGCTGGAGAGAGGGTGGGGTACAGAGATGGAGCCAACTGCAAGGACATACACAGAAGCTCCTATTTGAATGATGGGCATCATAGGAGAGGGATGGGGGAGAGGTTGGGCAGTGTAAGATATGACAGAACAATAATAATGTATTGATCATTGGTGGGGAGGGGAAAGCAGAGGAAGAGGGGAAGGGATGGAAAAGCCGATACTAGGGGCTCAAGGGAAAAGGCAGAGGATTGGAGAACTGTAACAGCAGCGGACTTGTGAAAGTGCTTGGCACAGTTTATTTATTTATATATTGTGAAAAATGACATATGAGCCCACAATAAAATGATTTTTAATATTTTTTTTTAAAAGGTGAGTTGGAGGAGATCGGCTGTGCCAGCGAAATCCAAGAAAGAGAGCGAGAGCTGAGAAGGGGATGGTGAGTGGTATTGTTTGTTGGCTTTTGGACACCCCAGGGTGATCATTCCCAGGGAACAAGCTTACCGAGAAGTTTTAAGAAACTTGACATTGATGACACAGAGGTCAGACCATTGGGCTGAGGAAACTCCCCATCACAACAAGGCACTTGCTCATTCATTCTTCACGGGCAGCCAGGGCTGTCCTGTGAGAATCTCACACTGGGAAGCCTTACCCCTCGACACCACAGCCTTGATCTTGTTCCCTTCAGACTTGTTCCCTACGCCACTGGGGCTCAGCCCTTCATATTTCTTTTTGTCACTCAAATGTAGGGACCACTAAGAAGTAACATAGCTTGGGGCCCTTGAGCTTGCCCACACTGCCATTGTGATGTGGTGTGAAGAGTGCGGGCTGCTTCAGGGAAGCACGCCGCTACAAACTCACTGCCATCAAGTCAGCGCCTGCTCAGAGCGAACCCTTTGAGTTCCCCAAACTGCAAATGTGTAAAGGAGTGGAAAGGCCAGTCTCCCTCCCGAGGAACGGCTGGTAGTTTCAAACTGCCAACTGTGTGGATCACAGCTCAACTCCTAACCACAACATCACCAGGGCTTCCTCAGAGAAGGGTTAGAGAGAGAAAAACGCAGACTTCACCAAGATGTGCTCAGATGGAGGATATATCAAGAAATAACAGTTTCAGGGGCTGATCCCCGGTGGCGTAGTGGTTGAGTGCGGGACTGCGGCCCACTGGCTTGGCGGTTCAAATCCAGCAGTAGCTCTCCAGGAGCAAGGCTGGGCCTCCCACTCCTATCAGAGGGCAGTGACGCCCCACCCCACCCCCGCAAAAAAAAGAAATAATCGTTTCACATGTTGACATTTTTGGAATAGTGGTGTATATGATTTTGTAGCAATGCTCAATGATGTAACCTCCTGTGAGTTGCAAATGAAGACTACCCCCCCCCACTTCTTCAATGCTTTTCCATTTTGGTTGTCCTCGCACTTCCACTATATTTCATAACATTTTTGCATCTAGATTTTGATAATATTTTAAGTGAAAATCTTCCCAATGTGAATGCTTATGTATAAGATAAGGAAGCAAATCCACAGGCATAGGAAGGGAGCCGAATCCCATGCAGAATTCTTTGTGGGGAGCCTTAGAGAGATGGAAACACTACCTTCAGAAGTGTGTAGAATCAGATGAAGGATATTCTAAAAACAATAGCTTTGAAATGTACTCTTTTTGTATAAAAACAGTTTTTCTGATTTGTAGCAACACTTATTATGCGCCTTCCTGTTGGAATCTTACCATGGGCAGCTTCAAACTGTAGAGGAAGTCAGCTGTCAACTGGAACACTGCTTTCAAGATTCAAGCCGACAGTGCAGGCTTTTTGATTTCATAAACGGTTCCCAGGGAGCCAATATTTCTGCACGCCTATGGTCCCAAATGATGCCCTTACAGCAACCATGGTAGGAGGGCACTAGTCTGTTCTAGAATTCCCCATAAAACAAAGTCAGCATTGGGAAGCATGTAACTTATTTTTCTTTCTTCTTCTTTTTAAAAAATATTAAGGTCAGACTCTTGCTCTCTTAAAAATGGAAACTTTGGACATTTTCAAAAGTGAAAACTGACAAGTAATGGGGCAAGCATGGGACCAAGGAATGGGAGACAACTCTCTGTCATTTACCTTTCTGCTATTAATTATCTGGGAATGGATAAGACAAAAATGGAGTCTGAGAGCAAACTCTATCTCGAGTGAAGTCTACATCCATTCGAGGGCTGCAGTTCGTGTCAAAATCCAACTTGCAAGATTATACTCCAGTCTATTTTTCCAGGATCTAGCATAACACCCAATTTACTGGCAAAAGAGCGAGGCTTGAATGTTTCTTGCATCCTGCCATGCTGAAATCTGCCCAGATCTCTGGAGGCAATTACACAGATTAAGACTCTGGGATCTACAGAAATAATTGTCTGAAGTTCCAGTAAACATGACAGAAGTCAACAGACAGCTGCTTATGCAACTCTGGAGTGAGCTGGAAAGTAATTTAAGTCCAGGCAGAGTCGATAGTCCAACTCTTGACCTGGCTAGATTTCAGAGAGGCTAAGATGAAAGATGCGAGGGCTGTGTTGGTTTCACTTTCCCCTGCTAACTGACACTTTGTAGTTACTGTTGCACCTCCAGATTCCAACTCAGATAGGCCTAATCATATTAGGACTTTATTTTTAACTAGAATGTTCGGGATTATAAATCAAAACTGGTTATTGCCACTTTAGCACATAGTGGGTTTTAAAAGATGAGGGAGAATTTGAAATTTTTTTGACTAGCAGGACATAGATTCTAGAAATCACAAAAGATACTGACACTGTCTTTACACTCTGGAACACAGTCACTCTCTGGGGAAGCTGGTTTAAGGGGGAGGGAGGTTCCGTTATACTGCTTTGTGCAGAATGCGTGTAGAGACTGTGCAAATATCCTGCTCAGCATCAAACATTCCCCCAGTCATTTTATCATCTGCCATTGATTTTCAGTGAGAAGACACGGTTAATTATCATGTTTGCAAGTACTTTGTTTTATAAATTCATCATCTTAGCAGGCACACGGCAAGGAGGACCTTTGCTTTCTCTTCCTGTGGATGTCAAGCAATTCTGACTCATAGTGAGGGACTCCACAGCGCAGGGTGGAACTGCCCTGTGGTCACTCCCAGCGAGTCCTCTCTCTCCTGCATGGCGGCTGGTGGGTCAAGATACCTGCCTGTCAGCTAAACACTTCATGGCTGCGCCACCAGGGTTCTTATTCCTTAATCATTTCAGTTTAGCCAACGAATGCCCTCAAAGCTGGCATATAATTTCTAAAATATTAAAAATAAAGATCATGTGCACCCATTGAGACCAAATGTGTTCCTTATTCTCTGGCTCGACACTGACCCATGACCACGAAGTCAATCTTGACTTGTTGCTACTGCGCTCTGGGGTCCCTCACTATGAGTCAGAATTGCTTGACATCCACAGGAAGAGAGAACAAAGGTCCTCCCTGTGGTGTGCCTGCTAAGATGATGAATTTATAAAATGAGTTACTTGCAAACATAATAACTGACCATGTCTTCTCACTAAAAATCAATGGTGGGTGATAAAATGACTTGTCGCTATAGGGCTTCTGAAATGGTAAATCTTTGGGTGAGACGACAGCCTCGTTCTCTCTCCAAAGGAGCAGTTGTGATTTTGAGCTGCAGATCTTGTGGTTAGCCGTCCAGCTCTTAGCCCACAGAGACAAACTAGACAATCCCCAGGTTATTGTATAGTTTTCCTGCCTCAGCCCTCGAGGAACACAAGGCTCTAAGAAGCCCCCAATTTGTTTTAGAGGAAATTGTTTCATAAACTAGAATCTTGACACTAAATGTGTGCTCACTATTTCAGGGGTAATTTTTTTGGTTGTTGTTGGGGAATTGTTTCATAAACTAGAATCTTGACACTAAATATGTGTTCACTATTTTGGGGGTAATTTTTGTGGTTGTTGCTAGGTTGTCTCCTGGATGCGTCATGTTACTCCTCCCATACTTCCAATGCCAGTTCAACAATTGCAAACCACAGGGTTCTCCCCTGCCTCTCCCACTTCCTCTTCAACCTTAGCTTCCAAAAACATTGATATAAGGGGGTGCCCCAAAGTCTCAATATCTTTTAATTCTCCTTTCTTACAAACATTTTGAAGTCTCCTTATATGACCATATTCACTCATTGGCTTATGTTTGAAGGGATCTCTTTCCCAAACCACTGGCCTCGATCTAGACCTGAGCCCTTTTCTGTCTCTGTCTGCAGGGCCACTGCCTCACGCTGGCTGCAAAGCTGCAAGCTTCACATCCAGGCTGGACAGCAGTTTAAACAGGAAGAAAGTAGGTGGTGGGTGGGCTGGGGGGGCATCATTGCCCTCTGGTGGTTGTGGGAGCTACCCAGCCTTGCTCCCGGAGAGCTGTTGCTGGATTTGAACCGCCAAGTCAATGGGCGGCAGTCCTGCACTCAACCACTACGCCACTGGGGCTCAGCCCCCAAAGAACTTTCTTTTTGCATACAGCACACTCTCGCTTTCTCTCATCCTGTGTTTAGGGAAAAGCAATCTTTTCTATATGCCTCCTAATACACCACTATCTAAACTGGGTTGTCTGTCTGCCCCCAGACCCATGTCCACTGATTCCATCAAGATTCAGGCCCCTGGATTGGAGATGATGGTCATACCAGCCCAACTCTTGTTAGTCAAGAGAACAGAGACAGGGCTGTGGAGCCGATTCAGTGATTACTGAAGCTTCTCATTTATAAAAATACTCATTTTATAGTTCAGTGAACAATAAAGTAATGACTTTATCTATATGATGACTTTCTCTGAGTCATATTCTAAAAATTCTACTGGGTATCCACCCCTCCTTTATGCCTGCACCATGACAGTTTTAGTAACATAAAGAGATTGTCTTCAGCAATGTATTGTTAAAGTTATATTTAAGGGGAAGGTCAGGATTGACAGGATCAGTTTATACAATGAGAAGGAATATGGCAGTCAATTAGTCAAAACAGCAGTACAGAGGGTTCAGTTCAAATTATTATTTGTGAAACACTTAATATGCTAGACGCCATTCAACTCACATAGGCTGCCAGGTCAAGGTCATGAAAGCAGACAGAGTCCTCCTCCTTGGGGCAAGGCAAACACAGTCTGCCCACAGGCAGCAAACAGCAGGGCAGGTCAACAACAGTTAGTAGCTCAGGAGGCTAGGAAAGCAGAACCGGGAAGGGATACTGTAGTCAAGCAATGCAAGGTAACAAGATCCACCAGCCTCAAGCTCAAGTGGCAAAGCAGCATGGCAAAGCAGGTCTTGAAGGAGCCTCAAGCTCTAATGACATGCTCCATGGATTGGCTTGGCTCACAGATAGTGTAGCTTACAGGTTGAGGCAGAGAACTAGCTAAAGTAGCAGCATGTTGACCTGATCACCAGAGAGCAAGTGAGAGTGGAGTGAGCCTGGCAGAGCTATTTATCTTTTTTTCACCTCCAAGAAAACCATGGCCTGATTTATCCCAAATGTTCCTATTAGCCAGGTTGGCACAATAAAGCTAACTCCTCATATAAATCCTTCTTGTATGCCTGCTCCATGGTAGTTCTAGCAACATAAAGAAATGGTCTTTAGCAACTTGATATGACCAGGTGACTGTGAAACTATACTGTTCAAACAAAAACACCCTGAAAGACAATTTTGAAATGTCATCATCATTCATTTTAAACAATAGGAAACATTAAGACTTTTTTCCTAGTGTAACTCTATATATTGGGGTAAATGTGTAAGAGTAGATGATAGTTGTGTTAGTCTGGCTGACTAGAGAAACAAAGTCAGAGATCCTCACATATGTGTTGAAAGAACTTTATATCAAAGAGCAACTGTATATTGAGAAAATATCCTGACCCAGTCCAGATTAAGTCCATAAGTCTGATATTAGCCCACATGTCTGATACTAGTTTATAAATTCCTCTTCATAGCACATGCAATGATGCAGAATGCAGGAAGAACACAGGCTGGTGGGGGTAAAGTCTTGTGTACCCAGTGGCAGTGGAAGCATCTCAGTGCTGGTGTGGGTCTTCACATGACTCCTCCAGAACTCAACAGCAGGAAAGTGAGAGAGAGGCCCACATGTGGGAAGAGAGGAAGTTCCCAGAATCCTCATGAGAAGGCCACAAAGTACATAAGGTGGCATCATTAGGCTTTGACTTGATTGACAAGTTAGACTCCATTCCTATACTTACCAAGTCAACATGAAATTGCGAACTACCACAAACCACCCCTTGTCAAAATGGACACCTTCATACAACTCTTTAGTTGGGGGCAAACTCCGCTGCCTGCTTCCTTGGCCATGGACCTGCTGCCTACATGAGTTGAAGGCCCTTCAGTGTATTAAATGTTCCACAAAAGTTAGTTGAACTGAGCCTTTTCTATTGCTGTGTAGATTGACTAGCTATTACATTCATTTTGCTATATAAACCTATCATATATTTGTGTGTGTGTGTGTGTGTGCGTCCTGGTTTTGTTTCTCTTTAGCACCCTGCCTAACACAAAGGGGATTAAAATCAATTGACTCTGTTTTTCTGTGGGACTCTATCCTAGAGATTCCTGGTCATCCAATGGTCATGGTCATGGTCAGGTGACAGCCATGGTGGAAAGGACAGACTGCTGGGATTGGGGCTGGATGTGAACTAGGGTTCCTACAGAGGAGAACACTTCCACCCAACAGTCCAGTATTTCCCCCCAGTTCCTTCCCACAGACGCGCCTATTGGAAAACCAGCTGATCATCTGATTGATCAGAGTTTGATGCCCACTGAGAACATGACTGATAAAGAACAGGGCCACTGCTGTAGAAGGTAGGGTGTGTTTATGCATCTTCTCTGCTCCAGCATTCCCACCTGGTTTCTGAGTGGTACATGATAGTAACAAGGAGGGTAACAGAGCAGGGGGCCTTGCTTGAGCATCAAGGTCAAAACTTTCTCAATGTGGCTAAATTTTGTCAAGAAAAGCCCTACATGGTAAGGGGCAACTGCCACTTGTCCAGCTATGGGTTAAGCACCACTAGCTTCCCCATTCAATTAGTGGTCTTTGTGGCCACATTCTTTGGGGGGAGGAATTCACAAGGGCATATGGTAGGATGAAGGGACATAGCCTTACTCAAAAGTTCTTAACACCAGCATTGAAGGTCCTCCACAACAACATCCCATGTTGTTGCTGACTTTGGAAGCAAGCACCAAACAGCTGTGGTTTTGCAATGACCCATTCTCTGGTGACGGCATAGAAGCTGTGCAGCTGCGATGGAGCAGCATTGGAAATTTCCCGAGGTGATTTTTTACTTTATGAGTTGCTGAAAAATACAGAGAAAACTCAGATGTCAGCAGTTTTCTGACATGACTGCTGGCCTTCCAACATGTCCTAACTGGTGTTTATAAAGGGTTCTATTAACTTGAAAACACAAGCACACTGATTCAGCTACTCTACTACCCTACAATGAAAGACTGTAATTTTTCCTTAAAGCAGACCATTATATGTTACAAGAACTATACTCCTCTTTCAAATGCTAGTTTAGTCAAGCCATATCTACTAGTGGAACACCAAAGCCATTCCATTTAAGCTAAAGTAACAGTGGGATTTGTTGTAAGGATGTTTATAGGCAGGAAATAGGGCAAACAGGGCATATTGGGTCTCCTGAAGATGGTGACCCTTGGCAGCTCTCATGACCTCAGACAGAACTTCTAGGGTTCTCTGGGTCGCCACAAACAAGACTCAGACCCGTGTATCCCAGTTCACATTGGGCGAGAGAATGGGATTGGTTCTCCTTCGGAAATGTGTGCCTATCCTGGCCCAAGGAGGCTGAAGGCCATCTGAGCAAACATGGTCACCAAGGTCCAAGTGTTAAGTGTACATAGTGTGTAAAAACAGGTTCTCTTAGAAGCATGTACAGGCACGTGTTCTCCAACTGACAATTCTATTTTAATGATCTTTTAAAAATAGCAAATTATACCAAACTCTTTCGGAGAAAATGCAAATAGAAACTAACACATGCATGAACACAGACAGGAGAAAATGATTGAATTCTGACAATTTATTTGCGTGCTCACTTGCATACAATTTGATCTTTTACTGTTCCATGGCGTTGCCTTCAGGGTCTGTAAAAGGAAGAAAACAGAAAGGTATAACCTTGCTTTTTTTTAAAAAATAAAATCAATAACTTTTGGTTCATGAGGTTTTTGTTTTCTGGTTTGTTTTTGCTTTTTTAATCTTCCTTTTTCCTTGGTTCACTGGAGTCCTGTATGGAAGCTGATCCTATGCTAAGAGGATGCATGTGAGAGGGTCTCTATGGAGAACTAGAACCACAGGACCAGTCTGAGAGATTTACAAAGAGCCAGACAAAAGGCGAGCCCTTCCCCAGGCCCTCATCCACTTTCTACTGCTGCACGGCTCATCGCTGGGCTCCCTCTCTGCTCACTCTGCACAGTCTGTCCAGCTGCCGGGCCCGCTCCTGCACCCTTGCTAGCCCGCTTTCTCCTTTGGGTAGCAAGGCTCATTGCCCTGGGTGGTGGCAGGCCCAAACCCATCATCCATCACTCTACATTTCCTGGCATCACAAGGGAGCAGAAGCTGCTGTCCATCTTAGGAGACACTTCTATAAAGGAGTGGAGGTGGAGGTGCAGACCCAGATAGGTCGACCACACCTTCCGTGTTTTCACAAACTGTAATGAAAACTCACTCGTGGACTTTGAAAATCTGGACTTGCAGATAGAATTGTGTCCACTTGCTTACCTGTCCGTTTGGGGGGAAAGATTAAGTGTTAAGTGCCGCAACCTTGGCTATAAAAGTGGCACGTGAGGCTTCCGAAATGTAGGTGAGCAAAGCTGGTCCCTAGGGCTTAAGGCCTGGCATGGAGGAAGCTTGAATAGAATTGTCTCTCAAGGAAGCCAGATCCTCTCCTATCTAGTTTCACTTGGAGAATAAAAAAGATCCGTTAATATTCTGATCATAACCCATCACTTAGGGGTATTGGGCTATACCCCTTTTCTGGGTTGCTTTGAGGAGTCCAAGCTACCATGTTTTCAGAAAAGAATCCAGCATATAGTATGGAAAGCACATCCGTTTTTGCAGTTACTCCCGTTTCCTCCTGTCTTTTCCCTTCCACTTCCAGTTTCTCCGAGTATCTTACTCTCCTAGGAGTTACAAGATGCTAGGTCACTCTTCATCTACAGCCTTTCAAGAGCTCACAGCTAGAGGGGAAAATCTGTCCTGTCCCAGGCTCTGGGGGCAGTTGGCACAGAGGTTCTGCTCAGCAGCCAAGGACTGCATCTTCCTACCAAGCTTACTGGGACGCTGGGGTCCCACCACAAACATCACTGGGAAAGTCCTCAGTGCTTTCCAGCTCCCTTCTCTATGGACAAAGAAGGTGTGAACACACACACACACACACACACACAAACCCACACACTGTGTGGGTTGGTTGGCGTTGTTTTGGGTACACAATTGATAAAAGCGAACTCAGAAAATATACAGGCTTCTATCACGACATTTGTGAATATTCTCCTTGCAAGAGATAAATGGCTAACAAGTTGTTTCTCAGTTCTTTCTTCTTGCACAGAATTCCAACATAAACATAATTCTCACCCCCCTATTGAGGAGATCCCTGGGTTGCCATATTTGTTATGTTGGCTTCTGTATGGAGGAGTGGAGAAAGGGAAGGAAATGGGGCAAAAACTGACCCACAGGGCTGGAAGGACAGTCAGGAATGTTTTCTGGTAGCAATTGGATAACAGTGGAACCATGGGATGGTGCGATGTCTGGATTATCTCCTCATAACATGGCTTTGGGGAAAAAAAGAAAAAGAATGTGTTCTCCGAGCTGAAGGAAGGTATGTCAAGGAAGCAATTTCAGTATTTTAAAAATGGATATTCTTTATCTCCTTTGAGATGATTTAGGAACGATAAGAAAACCACAGGAGTTATTGTAGAATGACATCAGTGACAAAACAATGTGCTTTCAGTCACATCATTCAAAATCTAGACAGGGTGAATCGTAACATGAGCACCACAGTGATTGTCTATCGATCAACCAACTTACTGTGCAGGAAAGCTTGCTCTTTTACTTCATTTCCTTCATTAGACTGCAGCTTATATTTATGCTCTGAAACTGAAATGGAATGTTTAGAATGAATTAGTTTAGAATAAAACTAATAACCTATAAGATAGTCATAGTCAGTGTTTTTAAAACTTTGTTGGTGATGACCTACAACAGTGGCTCTCAACCTGTGGGTTGAGACCCCTTTGGTGGCCGTCTGACGCTTGGGGTCATCCAAGGCATAACAATAGCAAAATGACAGTGATGAAGTAGCAACGAAAGTGATTTTATGGTTGGGGTCACCACACCTGAGGAACTGTATGAAAGGGTCACGACATTAAGAAAAGGCTGAGAACCACTGACCTACTGCAATAAGGAGAAAAAGAGCATTTCCATTGTAGTCCAGAGTATACATGTGCAGATATAATGAAGCACAAAAGGTTATATGAAACAATATTTACTCTTTCTAATCTATATACTTCACTTTTTTCTTTCAATTCTATGCCTTTTCTGTTTCTATTTCTTACTTTTTGTATCTTTTCTATTCATGGAGAAGGTGGAATGTTTGTCTACTTACATTTTTCTTCCCCTTTCTATTTTCTCTTTCATATGAGTTTCACTTTAGTTCAGGGGATGCGAGTCACAGACTATTGAGTGAATTGTGTGACTCACAAACCTTTTTTTTACACCTGTGGTTGTTAGGCACCGGGGAGTAGGTTCCAAGCTCCCAGTGACCCATGTAGAGAACATGCCTGCTCCTGTGCCATTCTCACCCTTGTTTTAGCTTTGTGCCCATTGCTGCGGCCATTAGGGCCTTCCTCTTTTTCATTGCCTCCCTCTATTTTACCAAATGTGATGTCCCTCTCCAGGGATTGGCCTCTCCTGGCAATATAGCCAGGGTACATGAGACAAAGTCTCTCCATTTTTGCCTCTAAGGAGTATTCTGGCTATACTTCTTCCAAGACAGACTTGTTTGCTCCTTTGGCAGTTCATGGGGATTTTAATATCCCTCACCATCACCAGAGTTTCAGTGTAGGGAATTTTCTTTGGTCTTTCTTATCCAAGGCCCACCACATTCCAATGAGATGAGTGACAATACCAAGGCTTGGGTTAGGCACATTTTAGATTTCAAAGTGACATCCCGACTTTTCAAGACTTTAAACCTACATAAGGCTTATTGCCCACAATGCAGAAAACACTGTTGTCAATTATATCTGGTCTGCAAAACAACCTGAAGTCTGCTCCATTGCTACACTGTTGCTTCATAAAACTTTCCATCTGTCTAAGATTAGGGAAGGCTAGCAACTTAACTCATTCTGAAGTCTTGATATGGTAGTTATATAATCATTTGCCAATTTGAAGATTGAAAGTGAAAGGGTGGAGTCTAGTCTATCAATCAGGCCATAGCCAATGAGGCCTCTATATTGGCATGACCTTCTCCTGAGTATTCTGGGAACGCCTTTATTTCCTCTTTGGAGTCAGGAGAGACTTCCTCTCTCCGCTCATTTCCTGAGAGACATCCCTGGGAAGAAGCCACATGGACCTACCCTGATACAGCCCTGGGAACTGGAGGGACCACATGGAGAAAGAACCCTGCCAGCACTGAGATTTTTCTACCATCACTGACTTCCTACCCACTGGCCTTATGATTTTCCTGCATTCAGCATCATTGCATGTGTTTTGTGATTCTGAAGAGGACTTTAGAGATTTGTATATAGGCTAATATTGGACTTATGGATTTGATTTAGACTGGCTGGGATGTTTTCTCAACATTCAAATCCTCTTGTATACAAAGCTCTTTCTTATACACATATGAGTGTATCTATGAATTTGTTTCACTAGTCAACCCAGACTAACACATCTGAGGAACACTACTCTGTCATTTGGGTTCTATTCATCCACAGTAGAGAGCTACCAATCCCCTTCTTTGGAATATACCTTATTTGTTTCCCATCAGTGTCCTTGGTCCCTTGGTCCTGGAGTGTCCTGCTTGCCACTTGGTGGATCAGCATGAGTTGTTTTGCTGTCACTGAGACACCTAGAGACACCATCTATCTGACGAAACCTCTTTGGGTCCCAGTTTTGGATGGCATCAAGTTTCCTGTGCTCCTCTGGACAGTAATTTGGGCTGCTAGAGAGCCTTCACCAGAGCCAAGCATATGGGAAAGTTAGTCAATCATTTAAGACGAACTCCATCTAATTCATGACTTGCCCCTTCATTTTGAGGAAGGCATCATCAATCAGGCAGCTCACCAACACGTGGCCCTTATCTACCTTCCTGGTCCGACTCCTTCTCTCCTCCTCCCCTACTCTAGTGACCCTGTTGAATGTGTTCTGGACATAACCATAGACTGTCCCATGTCTGTGCTTCAGGTCATTTCCCAGTCATGTGAAATGTCTCCTGAGTCCATGCGGTTTCTTCTGCTGGGATAGCTTTCCCTCCCAAATTCTTACTTGCCCTGCTGCCCATGGCTATGGCAGTTGGTTGCTGTAGAGTTGGTTCTGACTCAAAGTGAGCCCATGTGCCACAGACAAAGCACTGCCCTGTCCTGTGCCAGCCTCACACTGGTGGGCATGCTTGTGCCCACTGTTGCAGCCATTTGATCAGCTCATCTCATTGAGGGTTGTTCTCTTCCTCGCTGACATTCTTCTTTGCCAAGCATCTTCCATGATGTCCCTTCTACCTGCACACATCCTTTTCAACCAACGACTTCCTACTCACATGTCTAGACTTGGCCCTCACCTGTCCTCGCTTCTGGCAAGTCTTTGCTGACTTCCTCTCTTCAGTGTCAGGAGACCCCCTATGTGGTCATGTGAAACCTTGGATCTCTCTCCCTTGGAGCATTCCTGTTAGGCTTCTGTTTCCATTGTAATCGCGCTTATTTCCAATGCAAGGTTGTAAGTGCTTTTAGCGTGGAAACCAAGCTTGATTAATCTTTTGCGTTCCTGGCACCATCAAAGTTTATCTTTAGCTGAAGTCCCAGCTAGATTTTCAAGCAATGATTCCATTTCCTCCTTCGTAATCACAAAGCTCTCAAGCCATTTCTGTTAATGTTGTAGACTGCTTACAGTGTACACCCCTTTCTTTGGACCTGTCTTCTGTGTTTGTTGAAGAAGCCCTGGTAGCAGAGCCATTGAGTGCTTGGCTGCCAACAGAAAGGGCAGTGACTTGAATGCAGCAGTTGATTCATGGAGAAAAGGGATGCAGCTGGCCATTCATTGAGAGGACAGCCTTGGAACAGTTCCACTCTGTCCCAGAGGGTCTGTGTGAGTCAAAAGCTACTCGGTGGCAATGGGTTCCAGGCTCTGTTGATTGAGCCGGTAAATTCATAGTCTTGTTAGTTACCTTTTACATCCACCCTGGCTCTCTTCCTCAGACATGGTTTTGTGGTCCAAACCCCAATACTGTGTTTCCTGGAGTTCCTCAGATGGCTAGCACATGGAAGACGACCCATGGTTTAGCTAGATTTTACATACAATCTTACTTTTGACTAAAGGTCCAGAGTGAAAGGCGGATTGAGCCTCCATTTTAAGACTAATTGGTGATGGAATTTCTGGTCTTTTGTGCCAACACTTAGCCCAGTAGTTCTCAACCTTCCTAATGCCATGACCCTTTCATACAGTTCCTCATGGTGTGGTGACGACCCTGCGACCAAGAAATTATTTTTGGTGCTACTTTACACTGTCATTTTGCTCCTGTTGGGAATGATAATGCAAATATCTGATATGCAGGATGTATTAGGTGACCTATGTGAAAGGGTCATTCAACCCTCAAAGGGGTCTCGACCCACAGCTTGAGAACCACTGACTTAGCTACATATCATCTCCCTCCAGTTGAGTTCACCAACCATTTGTGGAGCTATCAGCCTCTTGGTTGTCTTCTTTGATGGATAAGTTCTGGACAAGATGTCTGGTCAAGTCGGTTCCTAAAAAGCAGTGAATGAAATATTCATGCTCTTGGAAAGGCTAGACACACCTCCTACATGAAGCCCCTCACTGACTATGATGAAGTGCAGGCCTCTCCACACTGCAAAAGCATGCAGAGGACTAATTATCTCCTATGCTCTGATTTTGGAATTCCCAGCACAGCGACCCCTGGCATAGGTGTGGTTCTATATGGTGCTCCTTCTGAATAAAATGGGCTTATCAATCAGTCCCACTTAGACTAAGGCAGCGGTTCTCAATCTGTGGGTTGCCACCCCTTTTGGGGTCAATAAGTCTTTCACAGGGGTTGCCTAGTACATCCTGCATATCATATATTTACATTGTGATTCTTAACAAAATGCAAAATGACAGTGATGAAGTGGGGGTCATCACAACATAAGGAACTGTATGAGAGGGCTGCAGCATTAGGAAGGTTGAGAATCGCTGGGTCAAGGCCCTCTTTCCTTTCATGAGTCATTGGGAGGCCACCTCCTCCGGGAGGCCTTTCCACCTCCTAAAGTCCTGCTGGGTTCCTTCCCTTCATTCTTAAGCACCAGGCACATCCCACTGGGTCACACCTCTAAACATACTGCCTTGCCCTGTTTAGAATTATTTTCCAAACTGAAAACAGACTTGGGCAGGTCCCTCTCCACCCAAAAGCAGCTCTCCCATCCAACCCCCACCCAAACTCAATTTCTCAGCTTCATCTTGTTAGGCTTCAACCACTTAAGTGTTTTGGCCTTTTTCAAATGAGTTGGTATAAATTTCTAGCCTCGAGTCATTTATTAATATTCTCAGATATACAATCTCACAGCATAAGACCCCACAGTCTCATTTCTAATACTTCTCAGAACTGGAGACATTTGTGTCATGTATGATCACCATCTATAGGGTCCAACTCAAAGAGATTAGTCTGCTTTGTTTACACCTGTATTTCAAACGCTGGCTTACAACCACTGCTTAATAAATATTAGTAGTGGAAGAGACCTTGGGTCCTCAAAAGGCACTTCATTCATGCTTTCTGCACAAAGTAATGGAGCTTTCTTTCAATTTCTATTTCCATATGTAGGATGAGGTTATCTTTAAGGAATGGAATGAATGAGAGTTGACAGTACTTCCTTTTGATTAGAGAAGATGCAAAAAAAAGATTACTATAACCTTTTTAAAAAGCTACCTAAAGAAAATATGGCATATGTAAAATTAGGAAGGTCATAATGTTTTTAAGATTTCTTTAACATTCTTCTGAGCCTTTTGTCTCAATGGAACATGGCAGCTTATTTTGTCATCAGTTTAGTTTAAATGCAATAAAAATAAAATATGGGTTAGAATAATCTATAATCATCTATTAGTCATTCAGTTACATTAGATATTTTAATATTTTTAGTAGACATTCAATTTAAAAATTCACATCTATGAGATTACTTGAACTGTATGGTTGATAATCTACCACGTCTCCAAGTGCAACAAGTTTTTCCTGTAGGGGAAACAAAGTCACAATCAGATAATTAACTGAGCAAATCATTTTAAATAGGAAAATACTTTGATTCTTGCTATTAAAATATCTAATATTTATCTATCTAATTTTTATCTATCAGGAATTCATAGCCAAATGAATAATGGTTTTCTGTTGAGTTCTTCAGTCTTTTATTGATTCTTAATTGTGTTTAGGAATAGAATTCAAGATTGAACCCAGAGCAAATCAATGTATGTAATGGTCAAAGGAACTTTGTTTAAAGCCATTATCAAAGCCCTTACCTTGCTCTATTTCCTGACATTACCTGAATTAAATCATTTGTCATCCTGGCCATTATTTGTTCACTTATTTCAACATCTTCGAGATCTGTAAGGACCACCCAGCTGCCATTCTCAAATTTCACAGGCATAGAGAAAACAAGCCCATCAGGAATTCCAAATTGGCCTGCAGTGATCAAACAGGCACAAAATCAAGCACAGGAAAAGAACTCCAAAATACGCACTCTTCCTGCTAAGGGAGATAGAAATGGTCAGACATGATGGGTGACTTTCAAAAAATTGTTAATAATGACCAAGCGAAGCTTCTAGAATCTCTCACCACAGGTAATGAAGCACTCGCTCAAGAGCAGCGTTTCCCAAAGTGGGTGATTCAGCAAATGCTAGGGGAGTAGAGAGAGGAGGCAGGCCCACTGTGACCAAGGAGATTTCCGAGCGTTTCCTGGAGCTGCATCTCAGGGTAGCGAGGAGGCTGGTGGTTCCCTTGCAAATGTATGGAACACAAGACCAGGAAGTCCACCAGGAGGAAGGCAATGCACTTCGTTTGGTGCATGATGAGTGTGAAGCCACCCTTGATTCACAGGCAGGCCTGTAGCTCTGGGAGGGGCTGCCGTGACTCAGTCAGCAGATGGAAGCTCAAAGGGAGGAGATGCCTTAGACAGAGTCCACTGAGGACAGGACAGCTCCTCTCTCCTTCCTGGTTTTTTGGTTGGTAGGTTTTTGTTTTGTTTTGTCCTTCTCTAACAATCCCCCCCCCCCCGCAAGTTTTATTAGCATATAATTCGCCTATCATACAATTCTATATTTCAATCACATCAAATTCTATATGTACAATCATCACTGCAATCAGTTTCAGATCACTTTATTCATTCTGTACTCATCATTATGAGCTCACCATTTCTCCCCAACCTCCGCTGTCCTAACCCTTAGGAGCCATTAAACCATTTGCTGTCTCTGTAGATATATCTATCCTGGATTTTATATAAAAATTAAAAGAAAAAGAAGTTAACAATAACCAAGTGGGTTTTTTGGGGGGTGGGTTGGGGGTTAGTGATAGTACCCTCCTAACTAGTTTCCTGAGGATGAAAACAGTCTAAGCTAGCTATCTGTTCCCCTTGCTACCTGGTCCTCTAAGTTGTGGGTCGGTACGATCTGGGTCCTGAAGTGCCCTGCTCACAGCCTGTCCTTGTACTTTTGCTCCCAGGGGCCCCTTTGCCTAGACGTTTTTGCCAAATGGGTCTGCCAAGTAAACACTGTTCATCATTTCAGGCTCCCAGGGGAGCCCTCTTCTTTCTGACCTCAACTCACTCTGCCCCTGGACGACAGCTGACCTTGCATTACCCTTCTTGACTGGGCACTAGGGAGGAGAACTTTACAGTGCCATTTTGTTGACGGACCTGGCTCAGCTTGCTTCCTGTGGATTTCCGGAAGGCAGAGACCAGTTCTAACTCCTTTGTATGTTCCCAGAATCTTCCCATTCATTAGCTAGTGACTTTCAGAATGCCTGAGTGAGTGAAGGAGTGGAGCAATGAATGAATGAGTGATGATGGAGTTGTCAAAATCCACATAGCTTGTAGATGGTGAGCAGCAGGCAGGTGGAGACACGGAAATGGGAGCCTGAGACATACATGAAATTATTTAAATGGCCCAGGAAGTGAACCACGCCCATTTACCTTCACTCAGCACGCCCACGGACACGATTTCTCCTGGCGGAGACCCACGGTACCAGTATTTCAATGTGGTGGCAATACTGTGTGCAACCAGGGTGTTCCCCAAATGTTTCCCTGTATCGGAAAACTCTTTTAGAGTTGCAACAAATTCCTTGTTGATCCACTCACTGGAGAAGAGAAAGGGCCAATTTTATGACGTGAAGAGAAATGCAGAAATAACCCCAGCAAGGCGAGTTCTCAGGTCGATATGGCAGAGGGACAGGAGTCCCACCCACAGTCACACTAGAAGCAGCTCTTGACCTTTTCTTCCAGCTGCTTCAATCCCATAAAAAGTTCAACTCAGCTATCAAAAGATACAGCGTTGGGAGCTGAAAGACTTGAAGGTAAACAAGTGGTCGTCTAGTGCAGAAGCAACAAAACTCACATGGAAGAAGCACACCAGCCTGTGTGACCATGAGGTGTGGAAGGGATCAGGTATCAGGCATCAAAGAATCAAAAATTATATCATTATAAATGAGGAGGAGTACAGATTGGGGACCTAAAATCCATCTGTGGGTAACACGACATCCCTTTGAACAATGGTCGTGGGGAGGAGATGAGCCAGGGTACAGTGTAGCAATGATGAAATATGCAACTTTCCTCTAGCTCTTGGATGTTTCCTCTCTGCACCACCATGATCTCAATCCTACCTTATAAATCTGGCTAGACCAGTGGATGTACACTGGTACAGACAGGAACCAGAAACACAGGGAATCCAGGACAGATGATTCCTTCAGGACCAGTGGAGAGGGTGGTGATACCGGGAGGGATCTACATACATATGGCCTCCTCCCTGGAGTATGGACAACAGGGAAGTGGGTGAAGGGAGACATTGGACAGTGTAGGCTAGAACAAAATAATAATAATTTATAAATTACTGAGGGTTTGTGGGGGCGGGGAGTGGGGAAAGAGGGAAAATGTGAGGAGCTAATACCAGGGGTTTAAGTGGACAGGAAAGGCTTTGGGAATGATGATGGCAACAAGTGTACAATTGTGCTTTGCATGCAATGGATGGATGGATGGATTGTGATGGGAGTTGTATGAGCTCCCAATAAAATGATTTTTTTTTTAAAAAGTTCACCCCACAAATCATGCAATAGAGCAGAAGCAGTCTCAAAATTCCAGACTAAACTCACGGTGACATCAACACAGGGCACAGGAAAGTGGCCCAAGATTGCAGGAACAATGACTCTCTCAACAAAAGAATTCAATCCCCCTGTGCCACCTGAGACGGGGCCAGGGTGTGTGGTAAGGTAAGCAGAGGACGACTAATCAGAATGTCAGCGGTTCAAACCCACCTGCTGTTCCTCGGGAGGAACTTGAGGCTCTCTGCTACTGTACACATTGACAGCTGTGGGAATCCTGTGGCTCTGAGTTGGAATTGACATACTGGTAATGACTTTGGTGGGTTTCTATTGTGGAGGCCAGGGTAGGGGGTGGAGCTGGGGGAGGAGTCCCTGGCTCATGCAAGTTACTTCTGTGCCAGGCTGTATAATGAAATTAAAAGTTGCAATGACAATTAAACACGGATCTGCTATTGCTATTCAATTTCACTTAAAGGTAAACCTACTTATCGAAAATCAAGTTTAGAACGGGGCGGTGATAGTGAGGTGGTCCACAGATAGCACTCTCGTATTCGAAGACTTTGGCTTTCCTCAGATCCACATAGTTATTGCCACTAATATTGCCCCAAATGATCACATCTTTGATGGCTGAAAATAAAAAGAATAAACAATAAAGTATATCTTACTGTTAAAAAAAAAAAAAGAAACTCCTAAAATCTGTTTTGGTTTTTCTGCTGGAAAATGGATTTGCTTATGTTCCCTAACAATGTGCATGAGGTATAGGTCAGTCGTTTCCTCGTCGGGGCATGGCAATCTCTAATCATGCTCTAGTGTCACCATGGGTTAAGCAATTGGCTGTTAACTGCAAGGTTGTTGATTCAAACCCACCGGCCTCTCTCTGGGAGAAGTTTGAGACTGACTGCTCCCATCAAAAGGTACCATGTCAGAAGTCCTGAGGAGCACTTCTACTCTCCAAATATGGTCTCAGAGAGTCCTATAGGGTCTCAAGGGGTCACTGTTCCCCTAGGGTTTCCAAAGCTGTACATCTTTACAGGAGGGGGGGTGGCTGACAGATCTGTGCTGCTGGCATTGTGATTAGCAAGCCGGCTCAGAGCCCACGATGCTGTCAGGGTTTCTTTCGATTTGGCAGAACTACTCTTTTTAACTAAGAAGATTCTAAAATGTTGACTCCCAATTGCAAATAAGCACTTTGAGGCGCCCTGGTGGCAAAACGGGCACTCGTCGGCCTTCAGTGTCAGCAGTCGGAAACCACCTGCTCTCTGAAGGAGAACCATGGAGGCGACTTTGGCCTCCCTTTGAGAGGTACAGCCTTGGAACCCTCTCGAGGGCAGGCCTGCCCTGTCTGACAGGGTTGCTGCGAGTCAGCATCAACTTGATGGTCGTGAGTGACTGCTATTGTGAATCTACTCATTCGTGTACTTATCTTCACAGATGTCCTTGGAAACTTCCTGATCTTTTAAGGCCGCAGCACTTCCTGTTAAATGTTTACAAGTATTTGACTTACCAGCTAAGCGTTTACTGCTTTCCTATATCAGTGTCTGGGGGGAGATACTGACACAGGTGCTGAGTGAGCAGCTCAAAGCGGGGCTTCGCTTGACCTTGCCCCCTAACCTAACCTGGCTGCAGCCGCTCTAGGGATCACACACTCACTCAGCTGTGTTCAGGGGCGGCCAGCCAGTAGCAGCAGCGGGCAAAGACTACAGCCTGCGCATTCTCTCTTTCCGGGGAGTGCTTTTCGTAGGAGAGTTGGGGTACATTACTCAGCCACCATCAGTTGGAAAAGCAGCAGGCTGCACGAGTGGTATTTTGAACTTCTGTGGTGAGTGAACACTGGGCAGAGATAGCATGGGGCAATCTGCTTGCAAGTCAAAGGAATGCCAAGGAGTGCCCAGGGACAAGGAAGGGTCTCCCCCTCAAGCTGACCACGGACTCACAAATACCAGGAATATAGACTTCTAGGCCCTAGAATTTAAGAAAAATACATTTATTTGGAAAGCACCCCCGTGATGGTATTCACTTTGCAGGACACTAATGCATGCCGTTATGCTGGCCTCTGTCGTTGTTATCCCTGGTTTTCTCCTGGAGATACCCGATCTCATTCTGCCCTTCTTGGGCACTTCCTTTGACCTGATTTCTCCTTCTTCTTTCTGCCTTATGGCACAGCAGACCCTCAGCAGAGCCACTCTGGAGGTGAGAGCTAGCGCGCCCTGGCCTTGTTGTACATTCTGTCTCCCTGCCTCTTCAGGATGATTTTTGTCACTAACCTGCACGGTTATTGATGGCTCCGTGTCAGCACATAGAAACAGACACACGATGAGAAAAGCTTGCCTTTCCTCATGAAGAATTGAGCATCCACTTGGCTGAGTTTTACATGCTGCTAAGGCTCTGACAACTTACATGCAAGGGCTCCAGACATGGTTATGTCCAGGCCTTCATCATGAAGAAATGAACCCCACAAATTAGTGTTAGAGATTCACTGAGATCCATTAGTGCCCTGCCATAGGCTCAAGTCTTGCTTGAGAAAAATGACTCCTCCTTGTACGAAAGGGTTTCAAGGTCAGAAGTGTTTTGCATGATAACCTGATTATATTTTCCATGTCTTCTCCTACAGAAATGTAGTCTGTGAAGCCCTATGGAGAGGGTCTGAATTGGAATCAACTCCCTAGCAATGTGTTTTGTTGTTGTTGTGGTTTTCTCAGTGGGCATTGTTCTCTCAGCTCTCCTCTGGTGCGTCCAAGGTGACCTCCCTTTGCCAAGACAATGGTCTCTTTTCTCACTCGGTTTTATCCTAATCCTGAGACCCACCGGCTCAAAGATGAGTGGGAGCAGAAATGGATGATTACATCATCTCATTGGTTAAAAGGCTTTGGAGTGTTTATCATATGGCAGTGGGCACTCTTGTAAGTGCTTTAGAAACATTCTCTCATTGAATCCTCCATTTCAGTCCATAGAGGTGGCTGTCACTGGTACCTTGCCTAATTTTACAGATAAGGAAACTGAGGTACAGCACAAATCTCAAACCCGCTGCCATATCATGGACCCTATTGGGGGTGTCCAAGCATTTTGAATCTTTATGGGAACAGGCAGCCTTATTTTTCTCCAGAAGAGTCACCAGAGTTTTTGAACTGACAACTCTTGGCAGTCTAAGATTTATCTACCCAGCAGTGTCACTAAGTTCCCTCTCGGGAGCCTGGAAACTGCACAATTTGTTTTTAACTCATTTCCCCCAACGCTCATGCAAAACACTTATCATAAGGATACACACCCATTCCCAGGGTAGATCTGAAAATACACACAGGGTTGGCTTGTGGATTTGAACTATCACTCTTCCAGTCGGCAGTCCCATGCTTCACCAGCAATGCCATGGGGGCAGCAAGGGTCTGTGCCTGCTCCAGGACTGCAGCTGGGGAGTAGACCAGAGGCCCTTTCAAAAAGCACCATGGTTATCTTGGCTGGCTATCATGGCATTGGAGGTGGAGTAGTGGAGAATATGGGATATTAAGCTCCAAAAGGATTGCTCGGGTACTACTGTTCTTATTGTATTGCTGGATAATATTGTTCTGATACTATTGGTCTTACTCATTAATATTGTATCTTGTTTGCCAAGTTTTTCAATCACGGACACCCTTAGTAAGTCCTACAATCTAGTAAGAAAGTTGGCAAAGTGGTGAAGTCACCCCACCAAAAGGATTTGGCTTTGTTTTGTTCTGTCCATTGTGCCCCCTTTCCAGACAGCCAGGCTGCTCCAGGAGGGACCGCTTTCGTTCCCGCCAACGGCTTTGAAGCCGGGTTGGCGAAGACAACCAGCGCCGGATTTCACTCACCTGCCGCCGTGGTCTTCATTTTTCTGGCCAGGAGACCTCTGGCATGCCCTTCCATACCCATGGCCACAGCGATGATGTTGTGTGCGAAGCCTGGGGCGTATCTTATCAGCAAGGCCGCCTTCAGATTCACAAAGGACTTCCCTCCCACGAGAACTCGCACGGACTCGTGGGCGTTTTTCTCCAGCAGGTACCCGTAGAGGCGGCACAGAAGAACCTTGCTCCGCGTGCACTCCTCTATGCAGAACACCTCCTTGTCGTAGGTGTCGTCCAGGACGATGACCACGTGGGCCTGCAGGAAGGCCTGCTCCACGTGCCTGCAGATGGTGATGCTCCGGAGCAGGGGGGCCGCCAGGTCCTGGCTGTGCATCAGCACGGCCGTCAGGGAGGCTTCTTGCTTGGTGTCTAAGAGGCTTAAGCTGATTTCCGTATCCGCCCCAAACACCTCCCCGCTGGCCAGTAAGGGAATGAGGCTGTAGCAGGCAGGGGCAGCTGCACTGGATTCAAAAATAAATAAACAAATAAATAAATAAATAAATACAAGGTGGGGTGAGGCAGAGGGAGCTGGTTTATGAGTGCGATTAAATCCTGCATCCCTTTAAACCCTTCTCCCTTTCCTCCCCAATATGTAGACTGTTTTATTTTTTATTTGTTTTAAAAATCATTTTACTGGGGGCTCTTACAACTGTTGTCACAATCCACCTATCCAGTGTGTCACGCATATTTGTACATTTGTCAGTATCAGCATCCTTAAAACATTTGCTTTTTACTGGAGCCCTTGGGATGAGTTCCTCATTTTCCCTCTCCCTTCCCATTGCCCACCTCCCTCAGGAACCCTTGATAAATTGTAAATCAGTATTTTGTCATATCTTACATTGCCTAATGTCTCCCTTTGCCCACTTTTCTGTTGTCCATCCCCCAGGGAAGAGGTTATATGTAGGTCCTTGTAATCGGTTTCCTTTTTCTAACCCACCTTCCCTCCACCCTTCCGGTGTCACCACTTTCACCCCTGATCCTGAGGGATCATCTGTCCTGGATGTTCCCTGTATTTCCAGGTCCTATCTGTACCAGTGCACATACTCTGGTTTGGCCAGATTTGCAAGATAGAATTGGGATCATGATAGTGGGGAGGAGGGGAAGGAAGCATTGAAGAACTAGAGGAATGTTGTATGTTTCATCACTGCTACACTGAACCCTGACTGGTTCATCTCCTCTCCAATGATCCTTCTGCAAAAGGATGTCCAGTTGCCTAGCTTTGGGTCCCCAATCTGCTCTCCCCCTCATTCACAATGATATGATATTTGTTTTTTGATAACTGATTCCTTTGACACCTCATGATCACACGGGCTGGTGTGCTTCTTCCATGTGGGTTTTGTTGCTTCTGGGCTAGATGGCTGCTTGTTTACCATCAAGCCTTTAAAACCCCAGGTGCTATATATCGTGATAGCCGGTCACCATCAGCCTTCTTCATGACCTTTGCTTATGCACCCATTTGTCTTCAATGTTCGTATCAGGAAGGTGAGCACACAATGATATGATTGTTTTGTTCTTTGATGTCTGATTCCTTATGTCCCTTCAACATGTCATGATCACTCAGGCTGATGTGCTTCTTCCATGTGGGCTTTGTTGCTTCTGAGGACAGCTTGTTTACTTCCAAGCCTTTAAGGCCCCAGATGCAGTATCTTTTGATAGTAGGGCACCATCAGCTTTCTTCACCATGTTTCTTTATGCACCTTTTTGTCTTCACTGGTCATTTTGGGGAGGTGAGCATCATGGAATGCCAACTGAATAGAACAAAGTATTCTTGTATTGAGGGAGTACTTGAATAAACCCTCCTCCTTAGAGATAGTCTGTCTGGGCAGTAGGCAACCATTAGGTGCAGACATTGCTAAGACTACAAACAGAAAAGTAGAACAGAAAAATCCTCATTCTGAACCCTCTAGCTCAGATCAGCCATCTGAAACCGCCCCCCCCCAAAATGCATTTGCTTACTCTGATTTCAAATAACACAGACTTTCCCACAGGCAGCAAGCCAAATATTGAAGAACGGAAATCGTTTTACTCAAACTACCATTTTACAGGTCCTCTTAAAACAGTAGTTCTCAACCTTGCTCATACAGTTCCCCATGTTGTGGTGATCCCCCAACCATAAAATTCTTTTCTTTGCTACATAACTACTGTCATTTTGCTACTATTATGAATCATAATGTAACTATCTGATAAGCAGGATGTATTTTCACTGTTACAAATTGAACTTACTGGCTGAGCCCCGGTGGCATAGTGGTTGTGCGCGGGACTGCGGCCCACTAGGATGGAGGTTCAATTCCAGCAGTGGGACTGGGCCTCCTACTCCCACCACCGGAGAGCAGTGATGCCAAAAAAAAAAATTGAACTTACTTAGACAATTAAAGCATAGTGATTAATCACAAAACAATATAAAATTACATATTATGAAATCTTTATGTGTTTTCTGGTGATCTTAGATGACCCCTGTAAAAGGGTTGATTAACTCCCAGGTTGAGAACCGCTGTCATAAAATGGCTGTCAGAATGTTTTATTTGATGGTAGTTGATTTTGCTTTAAAAAATTATACCCTTAACTTGAATTTAAACAAGCAGTCATCAATCAGGGAAGCAAATAAGCCAACATGGAAGAAGCACACCAGCCTGTGTGATTATGAGATGTTGACGGGATCAGGCATCAGGTATCAAAAGATCCAAAACAAACAACTATATTGATGTGAATGAGGGGTGGTGGTGGAATGGAGACCCAAAGCCCATCTGTGGACAATTGAATATCCCACACAGAAAGGTCATAAAAAAGAGATGTCTGAACCAAGCGGTACAGCACCAATGAATCATGCATCATTCCTCTAGTTCCCAAATACTACCCCCACTGCAACCCCACAACCATGACCCAGTTCTACTTTACAAATCTGGCTAGACCTGAGAACACATATCAGAGCTCTGGACCTATGGAATTTAGGACAGATAAACTCCTCAGGAACAGGAGTGGGAATAGAGATATCATGAGGGGAGGGGGATTTTGGGGAGGGTAAGAAAGTGGGAAGCCATCACAAGGTGGGACATATAGCACCCCACCCCCACCTCCAAAGGAGGCGGATAGCAGAATGTGGGTGAAGGGAGACAACAGGCAATGTAAAATACAAAATAATAACCATATATCATTGATCAAGGACTCATGAGGGTGGGAGGGTTGGGGAGGGGAGAAAAAGAGCTCAAGTAGAAAATGTTTGGGAACTGATGGTGGCAAATATGTATGCATATGCTTGATGTGATTATGTATGAAATGTTATAAGAGCTGTAAGAGCCCTAATGAAATGATTTTTTAAAATTTACACTTATCTATAAAATTAGCATTGGTGGGGGGTGTAGGGAGTTACTTTTTTCCGAATGATTACCTACCAAGTAATCACCCTTTCAAGAGACCTGTTGATCAAGATACCCATGGATGAGCATGCACAGTGTGGCAGTCACTGATCTGTGTCAATTTCACCACTGGGAGTGTAGGGGTGGAGTCTAACCTGTCAATCTGGAGATAACCAATGAAACTTCTGTGTGGGCATGGCTTTCTCCTGAGAATTCTGGGAAGTCTCAGAGTATTTTTGAATTGGAGGAAAGAGACTTGACTCAGTCTCTTAAAGACAGTCTACTGACAATACAACACAGCAGCATAATATAGACCCTGAATCCTGGAGACTGGGGGAGCCAGAGGAGAAGCCACATGGGCTTACCTTGATGGGACCTAACCTCTGGGGCGGAAAAGCCCTACCAATGCTGAGATACTTCTATCACCACTGGATACTGCAGATGGACTCTCTGCCCTGGAAATGAGGAGCCATGGGGAGACCCCAGCCAGCACCAGAATGCTTCTACTGCTGCTGAACACACGAGACTCTGCACCCACTGGCCTGTGATTGTTCTGGTATCATCGCATGTGTTTCATGAGTCGGAAGGAGACTTTATAGACTGACATTGGACCTATGGGCTAATCTCTGCCTTTTGACCTTGGACTGGAATGGGTTGGGATACTTTCTCAATGTTCCTTTCCCTTCTATCCATATGCGTGTTTGTGAATTTGTTTCTCTTGTCTATCCAGACTAACATACACACACAGGCTGCCTGCAGCGCCTCTGTCACTGTGGTCCAGCCTGCCAGCCCCCTGGCTATGGAAGGAGAGCTGGGGACCCCAGTCAGAGCTTGGAAAGGCATCTCAGCATTGCTCATTTTCACTCCATGGTTGCGGAGGAGTCCCATGGGGGCTGTAAGAGCATCTCTGCTATTTTATCTAAAGGTGATGTGGTATTTCTTCAATCTCAACGATAGTTTCATGGATGCTGATGGAACAGCTGCTGATGAACTCCTGTTAGAATGCATGAGTATGTGACCCTAGACACAAGTAGACAGAGAAGGGCTGTGTGTGAGAGCCAGAGAGGAAAAGTGACAATCGTGGAATGCTTCCGGGATTGAGAGGAACGGGCAGCACAAAGAGGGGTGGAGAGGGAAGGTCAGGAAGCACCGCATCACAGGGGGAGTCCCAGGAAACATGCTGCACTGGAGGCAAGCAACGATGAGGCAAGTGGAAAAGAGAGAGGGAGCCATGGTCCCCAAGGGGCAGTGCCTGGGAAGGTCAGAGCCACTGGACAAGTCAAAGAGCTGTAGTGAGAGTCTCAGCAGGCCTGAGGCACAGAAGACAAACAATGGAGTATCAGAGACTCTGAAGGAATCACCGCCCAGAGGAGAAACAGGCTCTGCCCACATGGACACCCACACTGGCCAGTTCACCTTTGAGTACACTCATGCATATGTATCTCAGATTGGCTGTTCCCATATTCTTCCATCATGGATGTCAACCACAATCCGACTTCACTCTGCTTTCTGATGGCAATAAAACCAACCTCATGACCCCAGGGGCGTGGCCACCCTACCTGGTGATCCAAACCTGCAAGGGGGTGATGAGTTCCTCGAGGGTTTCTTTCTCGAGCTCTTGTTTGACATGGGCCTCCAGGTTTTCTTGAGCGACTATGAGCATCAAATCAGTGGTCATGCTAGAGGTGATCCCATAGTAAAGCTGCAATGTGAGATTGGGGAGAGGGGCAGGGTCATGAAGAACGAATAGAGTTATTCAAAGTGACTAGACCAGAGAATTTTTATTTTAAAGTCTAAATAGAAAAAGAAGTGAACTGAGACTACCTTGGAAATGAACAGCAAGATTTCGAAAATGATATCAAATGGTGGATATTACCTGAGCATGCTCCAGGAACTCATTATAGCCTCCCAAAAGCATCCCCTTTCCTCCACGATCCAACAGCTCTCTCCAGATGATGGGAGATTTCTTATGATTCCACTTATTCTTTTCACAGACATCTGCCAGCCACTCCTATGGAAGGGCAGTCCAAGGACATGTGATATTGAATCTACCACAATGGTATTCAGACACTGGAATTCAAGTGTGCTAAAAAAATTCCACTACCATAGCACAATTGAGTCCTCTTTCAAAAGTAAAATCTAGAAATAAGAATAGCAATGAATTCATTAAATGAAAAATAATATTGGCCAAATCCAGGCACTGAAATTTGCCCTTTTGGTGAAGGAAAGCTGGAGGCAGGCTTTAGCAGAAAGAGATACCTGGTATTTCAGTCCAACTGATATAAAAAACTGATTTCCATTTTGTTCTTGGATCCAAGATGTTTCCAGTCTTTGAGCCATATGACTTTGTTGCTTTTTCAAATCCTTGGGTTATGTTTATATCATTCTGACTGAATTAAAGCCCTAAAAGTTTTATGAGACATTTTGATGATATTTTAAGAGAAAGTTTGACTGATCATTACCTAGCTTCTATCGACTAGCAACATGAAAATCCTTTTGTCACTTTGTGCCAAGGTTGTATCCTTCCATCATACTTGCCCATATTTCTATTTACAGAAATAAAAGTGTAGCAACAGGTACACACATAATCATGAGAGCCAGGGGCCCTGCCATATAATGCATGTCCAGGAAGTGGCCTAAGTGAGGGCTGGCATAATTTACTCAAGATGCACCTGAGGTTCCAGTTCATAGGCAGTTTGCAAGGTGGGAGCATTGTCTTTTAGGACACAATAGCAAACCCACTTCTCTCAAGTCCATTCTGATTCATTGGACCTTATGAAGAGTTTTGATGGCAGTAAATCCTCATAGGGAAGAAAATCGCCTCATCTTTCTCCATAGGAGTGTCTGGTGAGTTTGAACTGCCAACTGTAAAGTTAGTACTCCAACACTTATTTAATAGCACTACCAGACGACAAGAACTCCTTTGTGTATATAAATCTTAAAGTGTTTTGTGCTACTAGGTAGAATAATACATGAATAAGAGGATCAAGGCATGGAATGAAGAGTCATCCTTCTTATCATCACTGCCAGTAACCAACTTGGGGAAATGTTAACTTCTAAATCCTGACTCTTTGTCAGCCTGGAGGTCAGATCAGAGGGGACTGGTTTCTAGCTGGGAAAACAGAGGGAGCACCACTAAACGTTAAGCTAACCTGTACACAGACCAAGAGGCAGTGGTCCAAACATAATCAGGGAATCTTGTGTGGTTTAAATTCAGGAAAAGTGTGAGAGAAATAATATGAGAAGCTGAGCTATCTGAGGGAGGCACTATCTGGATTGGAGGAAGTTTATTAACAACCCATGACATGCAAATGACACAAGCCTACTTGCTGAAACCGAGAAGGATTTGAGACAAAATTACTTCTTTGTATAAAGTTCCTTCCTATACCTGAGTGCCACTGGTTTTGTTTCTCTAGACAACCCAGTCTTACACAGCACCCAAGAACAATGGCATTCCTCAGTCATTTCAAGCTCCTGTGCAAAGAAAGGAGTCTTAGGGATAACTGGTCCTGATGATCAGAAGCATGGGAGGCAATTACTTGACGCAGACAGAGAATAATACTTGGCATCTAAGTGATTCATTGGGTATCTTTTTCCCTAATTTTAATAGTAAATGGACAAGTGCGTTGGGCATACTCTGGAAAGGGAATGGCGAGTTGAGTTCAGAACTTAGTCACCTCAACTAGTATGCCATCTGAGCAAGAGCAGGGGAGGACCATGTAGCAGGTGTAGAGGAGAGCTATAACAAGTGTCAGAGTAGCCCTAAAACTATCTGTCATTCATTCCACTATCATCCTTTTGAGAAAATTCCCCAGGGACAAATATCAACCAGAATCTCAATCTCAAATGATGTGCACCTAGTCTCTCTCGCGCGCTCTCGCTCTCGCTCTTGAATGCTCATTCTGTTTTATCTATTTATTTTTTAAAAATATGGTTTTATTGGGGGCTCTTACAGCTTTTATAACAATTCATACATCAATTGTATCAAGCACCTTTGTACATATGGTATCATCATCATTCCTCTTTTTTTAAAAATTGGGGGCTTATATACAACTCCTATCACTATCCATCTACCCATTGTGTCAAACACATTTGTACATTTGTTGCCCTCCTCATTCTTAAAAATTTCTTTCTACTTGAGCCCTTAGTACCAGCTCATTTCCTTGCTTCCTTCCTCCCTTGCCTAATTTATAAATTTTTATTATTTTTCATGTATTACACTGTCTGATGTCTCCTTCAACTATCTTTTTGTTGCCTACCCCCAAGAGAGAAGGTTATGTAGATCCCTGTAATTGCTTAACCCCTTCCTACCCCATTTCTCCCTTATCCTCTTAGTTTTGCCACTCTCACCACTGGTCCTGAAGGAATCGTCTGCCCTGCATTCCCTGTGTTTCCAGTTCCTATGTGTACCAGTGTAATGTGCACATATTCCACGGAATATGTAGATACCAAAGGTCCAATGCATGGACTATAGCAGGTGTTGTCATGTAAACAGAGTTCTCTTGCATCCATTCCCTCATTCACAAAGCTGTTCATGGCTCCATGTTGAGGAATCATTTTGGCCAGAGTGACTTCTTTCACTCACGGTTAAGTCCCTTCCCCCAAAGCAGTCTGTGTTCATGACAAGATGCTATCACCCCTTGCCTCAGTGTGCAGCATCTCTAAAGAACTATCCCAACTCTCTGAGGGACCCCATTGAGACCTCTGGTCAACCGTTCCCTCTATCCAATCCTGTTTCCCCCATTCCTTTCAGCATGCATCCCCCAAGAGTACTTTCCAGTAAAGTTTTTTCACCTAAGTCTCTCTCTTAATGTCTGCTTCTGGGGAAACACAGTTCCAAAGGAGGGAACTAAAAATAAGCAAGTCCTTTGTGTCAATAGAAATCAATATGAAGGAGAATAGAAAATTAATAAATAGAATGTAAGTTATTTGGATTCTAGGACAAGGATTGTCATTTTTGAGACAGAAGAGCTAATTTTGTTCCTCACAGAAATTTAAAAATTATTCGAGACATAAATATATTTTTACCAATAAATGAAATCACCATTATCTGAATGCCCTTTAAAAATTTTTATTTTTACTCCAGAGCCACATGTGCATACCAAAAGAGCCACATGTGGACCAATTTGTGGACCTCTGGGCTAGAAGATGGTGGGCAGCCAAATTAATCCTCCTCACTTGTTAGGGACTCTTTTGTTCTACTAGATTAGGAGGAAAATAAATTAAAACCCCCCTCAATGATATTTTGAAACTGTTAAGTAGGATGTTAAATTTTAGTATTCCAGTATTAATGCTACATAAACATTCATTACAAGTAGTCAACTTAAAACATATATTAGCTAATAAATAATCATTCAATTATAATATAAGTGTGTATTTAAGAAATTTTAAAGGTCCCTTACCTCCCAATTATCAGGATGCTGTGCAATTTTATGTATCCTAAAATCAGGAAGATTCTTCTGTAGATAGTCTGCCAGAAGCTCCACTTTAGCATAATATGGACAATCTGCTTTACCTAAAAGATTTCAAATTAGGAATGCTTCCTCTCATTACACAGAGATTACCATGGGGTCATAAATTGCCAATGAGCAATAGAAACAATTAGATAACTGTAATTTTCTGATACCCAGTTATAGGCATACCAAGCAGCCACACAAACTTTTCATTTTTATTACATTGTCAAAATACATTGCCTAGGGATCAGAATCCTAGGTACAACCCTGTGCCTCTCCTCATTCGAAACTGTTCTCATCTCCAACTTCCCTTCTCCTCTTTATCATTTCTGCTTAAAAGTGCCTTCCTCTGGGAAGTCTTTCCCAGGCTCAGCAAGGTTACTATGGCCACAGAATCTTGTCCTTCTACTGTGGTGCACAAGAGATCTTTGTAAGTTTGTTTACTATGTAATTCTCTGTCCGGTCTTAGCATACAGTGAGTGCTCTACAAATATTCTTCTAAATGAATTACAGAGCAAAAGAAATAGGTAGGTTGGAGATGCCAATTGTTCTCAGAGTGCTTGATAAGGGTTCAAAAATTGCCCTTGCTGGATCTCTTGTAGTCAACTTCTGTAAGAGGGCCGAAAGGCAGAAGACAGTAGAAGAAAAAAGTGGAGGTAAGAGGACAAGCTGCTCTTTTGACAACCTTGCTGAGAAGGGAAGGTACTCGGCTAACAGCCTGCTGTACAAATAATCTTCTCAACTAGTTTCCTTGCTACTAATCTGCATTGCCTGTCCATCTCCCAGTCCATCCTTTCCATGACTGCCAAAGCCGACTACCTGAAGTGCGAACCTGTGAGGGCTATGTTCCTATTTTAAAACGTCCACAACACACACTGTTCTCAATATAAAGTTCACACTAGAATGCTTGGTGCTCTGTGAGGCATAAGGAACTGCTGTCTGCTCTTCTTCTCTCCTTGGTTCCCTCACACCCCCTCATCTCCAGACCAGCTGTGACACCTTGAGGTTCCTAGGCTGTGTCATTATGAGGACTGACTTCCCAGATCCCAACCTTCACAGCTAAGGTCCAGAAACACTCCCCCTGCACGCTTTCCTGTGTCCACTCTCTACATTCACGCAGAGATTGGGGGGCTCTCATCGATGCTCCAAGAAGCTCTGGGGTACAAAGCTTAGGCTTGCAGCTGCTGACCTAAAATCGGGCCATTGGAACCCACCAGCCTGTTGCTCAGCTGCTGTTCTGAGGGAGAAGGACGCAGCAATCTGCTTCCCTAAAGAACAATAGGCTAGAAAAGTGTTTCCCAGACAGGTGATACTTCTTCCCCAAGGGACATTGGAATGATGGGGTATTTGTGGGGGGGGGGGTAGTAGAGATGGGAGGGGGGGGTGAGTGGGTACAAAAGAAGAAACTTATGCTTTTTTCCTGGGTTATGAATTATGTTACCAAAGTTTTTCAAGCGCTGGGTATATTCTTTTTCTGAAAAGGGGCGATGGGCTAAATAAATTGGGGAACCTGTGGAGATGGTAGATAGGTGTTAACTTGGGATTAAGGGGAGGGTAGCATTCAACGGCATGCCAAAGGGGCAGAGGACAAATTATTGGGAGATTTGATATGTAGTTTAAGATGTTAGATACAAAGATGATCCCAAAATCCGAAATGGAAACCCTTATTTAATTCATAGAAAACTTAAAAAACATAACAAGTTTGACTGTAATATTAAAAACAAATGTTTCTGTTTAAAACAAGAACGCAACGTTGGAGACCCTAAGGTTGCCGTTCCCCTCTGTCTAAAAGGGTCTTTGTGGATCGGAATCGACTCGATTGGCAAAATTTTTATTTTTATCTTTATCTATGCCCAAAGTGCCAATCTCTATTGGTGCATTAAAGACATTGGAACAAAATTACTTATTTACATGATTATGCATTCCATGAGACTGACCGCTCCTCCAAGACCGGTTTTGTTGCTCAGGGTGCCTGTGCTTTCTAGGCACAATGCCCTCCCAATGAATGAAAGCACAAGAGTGTAATGTCAGTGTAGGCACTAGGGCGGTAGCAGAGAAGTCAGTCGGGACGATTATTGCTCAGTAGTGATAGGTGCGAGGCTGTCTGTTTTGAGCGCTCTGCGGGCGACAGGCGGGACCACTCACCCGCAATCACGAATTTCGCCATTCTCACACACTGACCAAGAGGAGGCAGCTTTGGCGTCGCGGTTTCCAGGCAACCCTAACCCGAGGGACGGAGCGCAGGCGCACTTGGAAACTGACCTTGCGGGGTCTGGGACGTAGCTGGGTTTGTGGAGAGTTCTGGCTACGTTGGGGCACGTGCACAGACATACATTCCTTTTACGAGCTTGATCATTTCTTATATCTCGATATCTGCATTCGAAAAAACCAAGTATTTTTCCCTATCAAACGCTCACGCCTTTGTATAAGTCTTTCTCTGGTAAGCGCGAACCGAGAGAATTTTGACCTACGTCGGGAGCCGTAAAACCTCGCGATCCCTGCAGCTCGCGCGGGAACTGACATGGCCGCGCCTGCACGCAACCACGGGGTACTGCTGTAAGGTGAGTGCATGGAGGGCAAGCTAAGGCTCCGGAGTTTTCCGTATCCCCCTCCGCCCAACTTGAGCGCGACGCCTTACAGAAAAAGGTCTCCAAAGCCGCGACATTAGGTACGAGAAGAGGTTTAGTGCTGGCGCTCTTCCCCGAGGAGCCCAACTGTCTTTGGGGCTGGTGAGGCTGGCTGCTTTGCACAGAGCCCTTTTCTTTTGCTCTGTATTTAGTGGTGCAGTTTGGCTGTTGTCGCTCCCTCGTGTTTCAACGCGTCCCTAGGAAGCCTTTATTTGCCCAGACGCTCTCCTCGTGCTGGTGGGGGATGTGAAGTGCCTCCTGTCTGTCCGGGCGCCTGGCGACTCTGCTCGAAAGTCGGTCATGTGCCGTCTGTACAATTGATCGTGGGTGTGAGCCCATTGTTGTCGCCACTCTGTCGATCCATCTGGACGAACGGCACGCTCATTTTTGCTGCCCCGCTGCTTTCTCAAGCATGATGTACTTCGCCAGGGGCTGGGCTCTCCCGACGATAAGTCCAAAAGTGTGTGAAATGAAGTCTTCCATTCTTGCGTCTAAGGAGGGTTCCGGTCGTACTTCCTCCAAGACAAATCTGCATGTTCTTTGGGGTGCTGCATAGGGTCGGATTTCGCAGGGACTTTTTGTGCTTAGGAGAATGAAAGGCTGCCCCGTCCCGGCACCATGCTCACCATTGCTACTGACCGAGCCCATTACCAATCCGGCCCATTGGGGGTCTTCCTTCCTCCCTATTTCCTTTCGATCCTCTTCCAAGGATGGTATCCTGATTGCATGTCCAAAGTACTTGAGACAGGTTTCCCCTTCTCTCATCTAATCAGCATTCTGACCACACTTTCTTAAAAGATACTCATTCTTCCAGAAGGCAATGTTACATTTAATATTTTTTTGCCAGAAGGCATTGATTCTTCACTTTTCCATATTCAGTGTCAGCTTTTGCTGGACTACGTGATGATTGAAAAATGTAACATGACATTTCTTCCAAAATAACTATGAGAGTATCTCTTTTGTAGAGGAACCCCCCCCTTTTTTTTTTCTTTTTGGCATTACTGCCCTCTGCTGGGAGGAGACCCAGCCTTGCTCCTAGAGAGCTGCTGCTGGATTTGAACCACCAAGCCAATGGTCCGCAGTCCCGCACACCACCACTACTCCACCAGGTCTCAGCCCCAAGGGAGCCTTTTTTTTTAACACTTCTCTATCAGAAATAAGTCTGGGTTGTTATGTTAAGAGCTATTTACACGATGGTTATTTCCCAAATATCTTCTCCACTTAATAACTGTGTACATTGTGGTAGAATAAGAGGAAAACAAGTTATACCATTTCAATGTAAATCTTTAATAGAAGGTTTTCCATTTTAGTCCCTGTTGAATGTACCACGTTTCTTTTAAGTACAGATTTTGCTTTAATGTTTATTCCTTTTACAATTCCGTCCCCATACAGGAAAACAACTTCCTATTTTCGCTTTCACTGGTCAAATTGAAGTTTGTATTCTATTGACAGCCTTAAAGTCATTTAAAAGTGTTTCATTGGATGGCATAATGAGCAACAAAACAACTTGCTTTTTGTGGAACCTCAGACAATTCAGCACTTTAACTCCAAGACAAATGCTAAGGCTAGTACATCCTCTGAGACTTTGCAGAACACAAATTGTTCATCCAAGCTGGAACCCAAGAAACACACTTTTAAATGACTTGGCTAATAGAAAACAGACCTCTGTCCGATATCTCTTCCAGTATGCACTGAATTTTAAATCATTCGATGATGACTTGCAAACAAACTCCATCCACACTGCCACAGTCCCTACAGTTGACAGATTAGTCTGCTCTAGAAGACTGTCCTTGGACTCAAAACACTCATTTTTCTCTGTTGGTAAATATGATGGATTGAAGAAAAGACGTTTTCATCATGAGGCCGCCGATGAAGATACTCTCATCAAGGAAACAAAGCCAAACTATCGGAACCTTTCTCAGGACTGTAATTCCTTGAGTGATGTACTGGATGCCTTTTCAAAAGCCCCAACATTTCCCAGTAGTAACTATTTTTTGACAATGTGGAAAATTGCCAAAAGGATGTCCAGAGACCAGAAACACTATGAAAAACAGCTGATGTTTAACCACCATGCATTTAACCAGCTATGTGAACACATGATGAGAGAAGCCAAGATCATGCATTACGATCACCTGCTATTCAGTCTTCATGCTATGGTGAACCTGGGGATCCCTCAGAATACTCTGCTGATACAGACTTTGCTGAGGATCGTGCAGGTAAAATCAAAAGGACCACTGAATTTCCTTTTATTCTAGAGCCCAGCTGGCAGTGGGTAAGCACCCAATTGCTGAATTAGAGGTTGGTGATGGTGATTGAAACCCTTTAGCTTTGTATGAGAAAGATGTAACAGTTTGCATTTGTAAAGATTTCCGTCTTGGAAGCCTCATGGGTCAGCTGGACAGAGTCCACTATGAATTGGAATCAACTTTATGGCAATAGGTTTGTATTTTGGTTTTGTGTTGGTGGCATGGTGGTTAAGCTCTTGATTGTTAACTGAAAGGTTGGCACTTTGAATCCACCAGCTGCCGTGTTGCCTAATTTACAAACATCCATTCTTCTCTGGACATCCTTAATCAGTGTCCAGCAGTCTCCAGCTTAAGAGGCAATTGAAAATACCATGTGTTGGGTGAGAGGTACCTTTGTTTAAACCAACTGTGTTTGTTTTGTAGGCTGAGTCTTAGTTCCCTAAGACAGAGCTTTCTATTCCTGTAAAGAGTTGCAGGCATAGAAACCCACAGAGGTAGTTCTACCCTGTCTTAAGTGGTCACTATGAGTTAATATTAACTTCATGGGAGTGAGGTTTTTAAAAATATATTTTAAATGATAACACTTTAAATTGGGTTGGCAGTTAAAATTCACCAATCGTTTTACAGGAGAAAGATGAAGCTATCTGCTCCCGTACAGATTTACAGCCCAGGAACCCTATAGAGGGCCACTGTAAGTTGAAACAAATTTGATAACTGGATTTGATTTTGAGTTACACAGAATGTTACTCCATTTATCAGTGATCCTCTTGGTAGATTTTCCCATCACCATGAAATATGAACAATGTATATCTAGAGTAAGAGTATCTACTCTTGTGTAGATACAGCTTGTGTCTCACTTAGCTGTGAAATGTGAAGACATTAGGCTAGAGATGAGAAGACAATGTATTATCAATAAATTTGTTCTTCACATAGTCAAATGGTCTTTCACAGCTGATAATGATGGAATGCTCTAAATGAGTATAGAAAGTCAGGGGTATATGACTTTTCAGATCTATTTCTCACTACCTACCTCTGACTCAAAATGTTATGACTTTTTAATAATGTAACTTAAACTTTTAACGGTGTACCTTTTTCAACCCTACGTTTCTTCAAAAGTATTCATAACTCTTCTGATAATCAGATGTAAGGAGTAGTTGTGTAAATTTTGAGGACTAAGTAAGTTATGCTGTTTGTACGCACTTTTTTTAATTATACCAACAGCCTTTTCTGAAGTCCAAATTTGTATTTTAATCCAAGAATCTGAATGAAGGGACTGTGGTGCTGGGAGTTCTTAAAATTCAATTCCAAAAAAACCACAAAGTTGACCCATTAATATCAAATTTGTTCCAACTCTTAATGACCCAAAAGCATGGAGCAGAATTGCCTCCAGGATCTTCTTGTGGAAGCAGACTGCTACATCTTTCTTTTGTGATGTTGCTGCTTTGAACTCCTGAGCTTTTGGCTAGCAGCTGACCACTTAACTGCTGTAACCCCCTGACTCCTGGAAATCCAGATTGTGGTGGTAGAACATGGCAGCAAATGTGACTCAGAAGAATCACAACTGAAGTTAGAACTTCCTACAAAGGAAGGGATGCAGGGAATTAGTAAGAATTTCTAGGACTGAGCAAATTACCCTGTAGATGAGGGAGCTTCAACAGGTTCATGAAAAAATTCACTTTTAATGTCACAGTTTTTCATGAACTGTGAAGCCCACATCTCCATGTGCTGCAATATACCCAGTACTACTCCTTTTAGTATCTTCATGAGGGCATTGAGTTCTTAGAAGAAGTATAGGCAATGTTTGATAAAAGTTATTTCAGAAGCAGAGTAATAGAATCAGTATAAAATGTATTTTCAATGATGGTGGTGAATGTAAAGGAGGGTTGGTGCATGTAAGGGTGAGCATCAGTTATTTAGAGGATTCACTTACATGTTACTAGGGCTTAGGGCTAGTTGAAAACAGTTCAGTAGTTAACATTGTCATAAAGAAGGCATGTGTAAACAGTGCAGATGAACTAAATCTGTTGCCCATCGTGTTTAGACCTGAGTAGGAATCAAGTGTCTTTGCCCTGACAAAGAGAGATGACAACCAATTCATCTGCTTTGAATGTGTTGTGCTCCCTAAGTCTTGCCAGTCTTTCCTCCTCAAAGTTTTTGGTGCCTGGGATAGGAAATTGGATCATTGACAAGGCTCTGGGGAGCAACACACATGCAGAACAGTGTAGTGGCTCCCATCTTTGTGTATGGTGCAGCTGATTGATCCTCTCATAAAATCCCAAACCTTCCATGGTGTTGATTTCTTTTTTCAACAGTTTTCTTGGAATCTAATTCCAATTATACAATTCCTTAGTTCAGTCACATCATGAAGGGTTGTACAATCATCACCACAATCAATTTTGGAATATTTTCTTCATTGTTGTACTCCCCATTGTTATTAGCTCCCCATTTCTACCCAAGCCTCCACTTTCATACAATCAAGAAACCATTAATCCGGTTATTGTGTATAGTTATCCCTATTATGGCTTTAGTAGACAGAAAAATGTCAAAAAAACAAACAAGCAAGTTAACAAGAATAACAAAGTTAGATTTAATCCTCTAACCAGAAAGAAAGCAGAAAATATTTTTAAAAATGAGGACAAATGTAAATGGAACATAAGGGGAACTCAAATGCTATGCTGCCAAATTTTAGCCTGATTGCACATGCAGCAATCCTATCTATGGCATTCAGCACGTTAGTAAAGCAGTTCACCTCCCTGGCTCATGGTCAGAGGGGTTCACCATGGGCTTAATCCGCACGTACTTCACTTTTTTTTTTTTTTGGCATCACTACCGACTGGTGGTGCTTCACTTTAAAAAAAAAAAAAAATTGAAACAGTACTGATGAGTCAAAAGGCACATCAAATGCTAAAGTCTTAGATTTTGACCTTCATAACTATGTCTGCCGTCATCTACTTTACATGCATGCTCTCTGTCTGATAATAGTGCTATTTACATCATGCAAGCATGATTGGAGAAGAGTCGCTGGAGACGTAATCCCGATGTAGACTCTGCAAATGGACTTTGTGTTTCCACTGTCCTCCATAGCCCTCTGCAAACCAAGTACACACAATTTAAGCTCCATTCCCTGCTTTAGGGCTGCATTGTATCAGTCCTTGGGTCACACAAGCTGGTCTGCTTCTTCCATGTGAACACAGTTGATGCCTCACGTAGTTGGCTGCTTGTTTGAAAGCAAGCCTTTAAAACCACAGGTGCTCTTTTTTCCCGGTAGCTGGGCACCATCTACTTTCTTCACCAAATTTTCCTACAGCACCTGTATCATCAGTGATATTTCATGGAGTTGAGCATGAAGAGGGTCATGTTATAAGAGCTATTTGTTTTTAGAATGGGGCTGGAATTCAGTGCAGTCTTAATGCCTGCAATCCATTCATGCAATAGTGAGATATGAATATATTTTCCTCTATGTTTCTGGTTCATGTTAGAGACATATGTTCAAGAAGATTATCAGTCATCCCCTGGGGCTATCAGGTCATTGCTGACGCGTAGTGACCCTAGGACAAGATGGAACTGCCTGCGAGCGTCTCTGAGGCTGCAGAACTTTACAGGAATGGAAAGCCTCATCCTTTCCTGAAGGAGCTGGCTGGCAGTTTCAAACTACTGGTTAGAGTTAATCTCCACTCAGCGACCCTTTCAGACTGGGTAGAATTGCCTGCCCCCGTGGATTTTTGAGATTGCACATTTTTGTGGCAGTAAAAAGGCTCATCTCTCATTCCTGGACCAAATGGTGGATTTGAACTGCCGACCCCGTGGCTAGTTGTCAATGATCACCCACTTCCACCGGCAGCAGATGTAGTTGCTGGGCAGGAGCATACAGCGCTTGTTTGCAGAGGCAGATATTTTGAACTTACTAGAAGCCTTGATTATTATACCTGATTTCCCAGATGCCTTTTACTGTCGACTGAATTATTAGTGCGATACTTAATTATTTAATTGAAAGCATCCATTTAGTGGTTTTGCTTGAGCGAGATAGTCTATTGGGCTAATCACCTGTGGTGTTTTCCATTGTATTTCTTTAGGAACGTATCAATGAGTGTGATGAGAAATGCCTTTCAATTTTGGCAACTGTTTTAGTGTCAATGGAGCCATGCAAGAATGTGGATGTTCTTCGATCAGGATTGAGGTAGGAACTCTGTTAGCTAAGAACTCTGGATTTCTTCATGGATTTGTCTCTGTTCCTCTTAACTCTAGAACAGGGGTTCTCAACTGTGGGTCACGACCCCTTTGGTAACAAAATTACAGTTATGAAGTAGCAACAGAATTAATTTTATTGTTTGGGGGATTTAACTGCCACATGAGGAGCTGTATTAAAGAGTTGGGGCATTGAAAACCACTGGTCTAGAATAAAGAACAGAAATGAAAACTGAACTGCTTTGTGGTGGGAGGGGGGGCTGTGCGAAGGAACTTTATTGGACATTATACTTTTCAACTCAATACCTTACAAAATTTAACTGGCTCAGGAATTGTGTAAAGCTTAAAACAATACTACTTTTAGGGTCTGCCATTAAGAGGGTATGGGTAACAGATATAATTTAATTAATCTTTAAAGATACTACTGATGTGGCATGGGGGAGAATTGGCACATTTATTCCATTTACAAAAGCTTTTGGATACATGACACTGGATGGGCTTGGAAGGTTTCTTGGGTTTCATAATTCATACAATAAATGCAACTGATGAAATGTGATAAGTCACTGAGTTACTTTTTAATTGTCTGTACATTAGTATAGGGTACTAGAATCATTGTTCATAAAGACAAGAGAGTAGTTCAGGAGGTAGTAGTACTAGACTGGTTCTAGAACTTTCTCTGTTAACTCAGGCCTCTGTGGACAGTCAGATCAGTTGGCTGCCGTGGGTTTCATGTTCCTTGCTGATAAAAGAATCAAATGAAGTTTTAAGATTTGATTCTGGTTGCAAGATTCTAGAATTGGTGTGTTAATTGTATTTGATGACAGAATACTAGCCGATCAGCAAGTTTGGAAAATGGAACGGATCTTCACATTACAGGCAATAATGAAATGTATTGGAAAAGACGCACCAATTGCTCTTAAAAAGAAACTGGAGGTAAATGTCTTCTGAATTTTCTCCCCTGGATGAGACTGAGAAAGAAATTCCTTGTTATCTGCTATCAATTCTGACACTTAATATTATGAGAACATTGCTATGCTCTTAATTTCGTTTGCTAAAGTGAAATATAGTGGATTTGTATTTATCTGGGAACATATATAAATACTTGTGTATTTTAGTCTCTCTATATTAGTCTGACTCTCTTCATTTTCATTGAAAAATAAGTCTAGCTGATTTTGCCCCAAATGATCGATCTGAATTTGTTTGCCTTTAGATGAAAGCCCTGAGGGAATTAGACAGGTTTTCTGTTTTGAACAGCCAGCGCATGTTTGAGGTACTCGCGGCCATGAACCATCGTTCAATGACACTCTTGAATGAATGCAGTAAGACGGTCCTAGGTAAGGAAGTTGTTCTTTCATGATTTGTAACATCTGGCCTATGGGTTTGGACGGTTTGTTTTGTTTGTTTTAACATGGTTGCTATGAAAATGTGACGATGTGGTTACATCTACACTGTTTGTTTGCTTTTTTGCCTGAGGCTCTTTTCTAAAACGGAGTGTTATTTTTCTCTAAAGGAACAGAAAACAGTGGATAGCTTAAATCTTACAACAAATGTTTTTGTCTGTTTAACTCCTTTTTCAAGATAATATTCACGGTTGCCCTTCTACGATACTGGTGAGCATACTGCAGGCCTGCAGAGACCTCCGATACCGCAATGCCGCGCTTTTCAAGGGCATGGCAGATTATGTGGCTGCCACTTTTGACATGTGGACGTTGAAACAAGTGAGTGTGTGAGCAGTTCAGGAAGCATCCTCATTGATTTAGCGATTTAAATCTTGCTTTGCAGACATTAAGGGGCCAAAAATATTTCTATGCTAAATTAACTTGTTACAGAGGTGGGTCCTTACTAATTCTGTCCAGAGGTACTTGTTAATACACTATGTACCATATATAATCATGTATAAGCTGAGTTTTTCAGCACATTTTCAATGCAGTTTTTGTGGCAAATTTAGGTGCCTTGGCTGATACTCAGCTCGGCTTATACTTGAATATATGTGGTAATGGTCTGTTCATTCCAGTTGAAAAAGGTGTGTCTATATATAAAGAAACGTTCTCATAATTAAACATTCTCATATTTCTGTTTTCAAAATGTTGGATGCTATTTCTTTATATGGTTAGCATTGTTTTAATCCTTCCATTTTCCCTCTTGGATTGAGGATCATGAAAATAGGCAATGTGACAGATTTATCTATTTTGGGAACAATTGACTGTGGTTCAGATGGAAATTTACCAAGCACATTTATTTCCCAGTCAATAGTTTATACACATTTTGTTTCATGTTGCAAACTTCTTGGTGTAACAGCACTTTTTCCCCCTGGGCTCCTGCAGTTTCATTTATTCTTCATCCCTGCCCCTCCTGTCTTCTGGTTCACCACCAGACTCGTAACCACCATACCATTGAAGGGAATGGTCCCTTCCTGTCTTCTGAACCTCATTTCTGGGCAGCTGTTGCTACCCTCCGGTTGACTGCTGTGGAAAGCACCAGCCTCGTCTCCTGACCGCTCACTCTTGAGGCCTGTTTGGATGAAAGCTGGTACCAGAGGTGTGGGTTTGATGTCAGGTTTGAAGAAGGGATACTTTTTGAAGAATACAATATTATTACTCAATGATTAGATCTAGTTTCTCATCATGGACAGTTTGCTGCCTGTGTCCTCCAGAGTAAAGCCTTTATGTCTGTGCTAGTGGTATCAACCTCCCCAGGAAACAGTTGGTAAAAACGGTCTATGACCAAGGTAAACCTGACCAGGTCCTAGGTTCTGTGTTCTATGAGGAGGAAGGTGGCAATAGGTTGAGTTTGCCATAGGAAGTTACTCTGAAGAAAGAATAACTGTAAATGAGAGAGACCAAAAGGGAACTAAATAGGAGGCGAACTTTATAGTTTCTTTTTATCACTATATAGAAATTCACATTTAGTGTGGAGTTTTTTAATTAGAAAAGGACATTGCATATTAAATTGATAGCAGATTATAGACTTAAGAAAACAAAGTTTTAGAAGAAATCACACCAGGATGGTACTAAGGCAATTGAGTTTGTAAAGTTACCTTTAGCATGCTGCAATTATTAAAAGGGTTTCCCTGTTCATTCTTTCTTTCTAAGGTCCTCTTATTCCTCCTGCTATTTGAAACCTTTGGCTTTCGACCTGTTCACTTGATGGACTTGTTTATGAAGAAAGTGGTGGATGAACCAGAATTCCTCAACGTGAAGAACATTCAGGCTATTCTGCACGTGTATTCCTCCCTCAATCACTTCCACCAAGGCCAGAACAAGGAGTATGTGTTTGCTCCCGAGCACGCCTTTATTGCTGCAACACAGATTTCTAGAAAAGAGGACAAGTCATAAACTTAAGGAATTGTCACCAGGGAATACACAGCTGTAGCCATCCTTATTGAGAAATAAAGCACTGTGTCCCTACTCAATAATGAAAGTAAACAGGATTTTATTTTACCTTACCTTGGTTCTTCCTGGACTTGCTATATGTTTTTGATAGCTTTCTTAATTCACTTTAAGAATTTTCATTTTAAATGCTCCCAACTTAGCCTTCACCTACTTAGTTTCTTGTTCATATCTAGCCCTAACAATTCATTTGGTTCCAAGCCATTGCATTCTTGCCTTTTTATTTTAACTGCAACTGTGACTCAGTTCATTCATCTTCTCTTTTGGAGGGGTAGTTCTTCTATTCCAGAACCCTGAGAGATAAAGGATTGTCATTGTTGCTCCAGGCCTTACAGACATACTCATAATAATAATCTAAAATAGAAGTTAAAATATGGACTTTGGAGCTTGACAACCTAGTTGACAGTGTTGTCTCTGCTACCTTCTGCCCTGCGTGTACAGGCTGCATGTTCTTGTTGAAGTTCCTCAACCCAGCCGAACGTGTCGACTTACCTTTATTATCAGGATAATAATGGCTGGCTCCATAGACCTGTAATAAGAATTAAATAAGTTCAAGCTTGCAAGGCATTTGCTCTGAGCGAGACGTATGGCAATAAGCTGCAAGCAATTCCATGGCTGTTGAGTCAATCCTTGTAAAGTGACCCTGTGAGACAGGAGAACTGCCGTGTAGGGCTTTCAAGGCTGTAATCTTTGTGGGCGCAGACTGCCGAGAGGTGGGTGGATTCAAGCCACTAACTTTTCAGTTAGCAGTTTTGTGCTTAGCACTGCCCCATGAAGGCTCCTATATAGGCAGCGGTGTGATAACAAACATTACCGAGCACTGCACACTTGAGCTACCTACCCTGAACAATGTATGGGTTGTTTAGGACAGATGCCTTGATTTTTTTTTTTTAAATTTTTCTTTTTAGACACTTTCTAGCTGCTAATTCTGTGGCACTTTGCTAGCTGGGCTGTAACCTCGCTTCTCGTTCATATTTGAAAACAGGCTTTGCTCTCTTCCCTGAAGGTTCCTGGACAGGATGGCCGGCGCTCTGACTGTTAACCTTCACCAGATCTCTTCCGATGACCTGCTCCGAGCCGTGCGTGCATGTTGCATGATGAACCATTTCCCCCTGGCAGCTATTCATCAGCTTCTCCAGAAGGACATTGTCAACGAGCTGCTGACATCAGGTCAGATGTCAGTGTCTGGGGCCAAAGCCCAATCCAGGAGCTGCCCTGGTGTATCTAAATGGGGTCCTAGTAGCAGTGCTACCGACAAAATGATGCAAAGGAAAGGACCTATAAGGGTGATGTCATGGATCAGTGGCTTAAGCTACATAAGCTTTGGAGTCTCCCTTCATGACAGTTTAATCATAGAGAATAATCAATGAATAGAGAATGACTGATTGTCATTCTGGTGCTGAACTCAGTGTGACCAGTTGTTCTTTATCTTGGACCGAGGTGTTTGCCATTTGCCTATCCTTATCTTCTACAGCACACTTGAAAACCACCTTAAGCCAAGCTTGAGCACGTGGTCACTCGGGGCCCAGAATAACATAGCCATTGAGATTAAGAAGCCAAAGTGTTTCAGTTGATAAATTTATTTATTTCTAAACCCAAATTAAATGTTGACTTCATTAAGGAAGGCACGGTTTCAGGATACAAAATACGATGATGCAAGAATAAAATGGTTTTGTGTTTTTTTAAGTGTTAGGAATTTCCAAAGTTGGGCACTGTGTGCTAATTGTGTCAAGAAGTGCAGCGTGGAAGGAACCGCTTAGACTCAGAGTGCTCTCTGTCCTGACTTTGCCTGTCACTGATGAGGAGAGCCCCCAGCCTCCCTGGGCCTTTCTTCATGTGTTCCAGTGCTTCCAAAAGTGGGGGGTGCCTCCACTCAGGGGAGTGTTGCTGCACCACCCATGGGGGCTGCCAAAGCGGATACCTGCTAACACTCTCTCCTGGCTTATGGGCTCTGGTATCAAAGATTTTCATTGCCGGGGACCTGAGTAATGCTTTCTCTGAAAAGAGGTGGTGGGACCAGTATGTGTGGGAACCTCCAATCTTCACAATGAAGTGTTTGTACCAGGAAAGGTGTCAAGTAACTAATCTCTAGTGAGATTTCAAACCTCAAAACCACGTATCAAGCGCAAGACATTGGGGATTAGGGAGACAGATTCCACCTGGTGAGAAACAAAACTAGAAGTAGAGGTGCATTAATATAATTTTCAAAGCATCACTTTACTATTTTTTCTTAGATGGCGTTCTGTTGTTTCCGTATTCTTTCAGGAAATGTGGAGAGGAACATCTACAAGCTTCATCTTCTAAAAGCTTGTCTTGACCTTGACGACACCCCTTACTGCAAGTCCTCAGACATCGCTTTACCACCAGTGCCAGCTGTTCCCCAATATCCCAATGCAAAGCTGGAAGGGGTGCTGAGCAGCCTTCTGGGGGGTGAAGGATGCTTCTCCAGAAATGTGCAGTTGCCACACAATTATCATATTGGTATGGAACTCTACATGATTTTCTTTTATTGAATTAGTATATTTACTCATGCTGCAGGATTAGGCACTGACTGTAGGAAGTCAGGAGCAGTGCATTCTCAGGCGAGTTGGGCTGCCTGGGATTGGAGCCGCCCTCTCCTTCACAGTAGTGCTGTGACATTAGGGTCTCACCACACCCGCTGGTTCCTTTTCTGTAAAATGGCAATAGCACCAGTGCCCCCCTTATCGACTCTCATGATGAGGAGAGGAAAGCACGCTGGTTACAGCCACCATCCCCTGACTCTCCGAGTGTTGTAGCCACTGCCCTGGGTAATAGTCCTTTCTCCTGCATGTGAAAACAAAAATCATTCTGAGCAGAGCGTGCAAAATTCAGATTGATTCATTGCTTTTCAGACTTCGAAATTAGAATGGACGCTAATAGGAGACAAGTGCTTCCATTTTCTGATGCGGATACAGACTCATCTGCTGCAAATACTCAAAGGTGGGTTAAATATCCTCACTTGTGGCCTACGTGGAGTTAAATCTTCATCCTCAAAGACCTTGTATTAGAGAACAGTAATCACAGGAAGCAAGATTTCATGTCTGCTTAGCACAGTCACTGTCAGCAGAAAGGACTGTGAAGGAGCGAGGCAGCGGAGCAACCACTGCAGATGTCCCCGAGTCACCCGAGGGACTAGCCGGAGCACACAGAATAAGGCTACGATGCTAATGGGCTTTGGTTCGTTTGCTCGTTTGTTTTTCCTTCTCAATGAATTAGCATTTTCAAAAGGGTATCCTTGTTAGGTGCCGTTGAATTGGTTCCGATTCATAGCGCCCTTCCGTGTACAACAGAACAAAGCACTGGCTGCTCCTGCACCATCCCCATAATTGTTGTTTTTGTTTTTTGGGCATCACTGCTCTCCGGCGGTGAGAGTAGGAGGCCCAGCCCCACTGCTGGAATTGAACCTCCGTCCCAGTGGGCCGCAGTCCCGCGCACAACCACTGCGCCACCGGGGCTCAGCCCTCCATAATTGTTGTTTAGTCTGAGCCCATTACTGCAGCCGCTCTGTTAATCCATCTTGTTGAGGGGCTTCCCCTCTTTGCTGTTCCTCTGCTTTCCCAAGCATGCAGCTCTTCTCCAAGCACAGGTCTCTCCTGACAACATGTCCAGAGTATGTGAGATGAAGTCTATCATCTTTGCCGATAAGGAGCATTCTGGTTTTGTTTCTTTCAAGACAGATTTGTTGGTTCTCTTGGCAATCCGTAATACTTTGAATATTCTTCACCAGCACCATAATTCAAATACGTCTGTTCTTCTTCAGCCTTCCTTACTCTTTGTCCATCTTTCACGTGCATGCGAGGTGATTGAAAGTACCATGCCTGGGTCAGACCCATCTGGCCTCAGAGAAGCATCCTTGTTTTTAAAATGTTTTCAGTGCAGTGTGTTCTTTGAACTCTTGACTGCTGCTTCCATGAGCTCTAATAGTAGATCCATGCAAGATGAAATCCTTGACCACTTAAGTCTTTTATCCATTTATAATGAGGTAACCCAATAGTCCAGTTGTGACGAGTTTCGTCTTCTTTATATTGAGCTATCATCCATACTGAAGTCTCCAGTCTCAGTCTCAGTCAACAGTGCTCAAATCCTCCTCACTTTCAACAAGCAAGGTTGTGTCATCTGCAGGTCGCAAATAGCCTTGCTTCAATCCTGATACTTGGAGATTACACGATAGGATTTTGCAAGACCAACAGCTGTATCATTGCAGAAAGCCTTTTCCGCTGATACATCTGGACGTCTAATGGAATACACAAACACGAATATCAAATTGATTATATTTGTGGGAAGAAACAATGGAGAAGCTCAGTATCAGCCACTAAAATGGGGCCAGAGGCTGACTGTGAAACAGAAAATCATTTACTCATACGTAAGTTCAAGTTGAATTGGAAGAAAAAACAAACCCAAAGGGATAGGAAAAATTAAAAAAAAAAAAAAAAAAGACTTTCCTGTATAACTTTGTTACACACGAAGGCCAGCCTGAATACAAAGGGCCGGCCTCTTGGTACTTGGTCTCCTTGTTTTAGTGTTGTAATGATCTGCTCTGTACATGCGGCAGTATGAGAAGAGCATGTATCATTTGGCATCTCGCTCCAGTAAAGATACCAATTGTCTAAGTGCGCATTCTCAGATCGTTGATGCACTAAGAGAAAGCACTAAGAAGGGTGCATGCAGAGATGAACATGTTCCTCATCGAGACTGGCCATCCTTAAGAATGGCAGCATGATAGCGGATGTGTACAGCATTATGAAAACTTGACAACGAGGCTGGCTTCCGACGGACGTGGAGCACTATGGTACCCCGATGAATAGCGGGGATTGTAGTCAATGGAGACAAGAGTTTTCAAACGCCCAAGAATAGGAATGCTGCTCAATGATTGTGCATGTAGCCAGCCACCTTCCTGACGGTTTTTCCATGTTTACTTTTATTTTTCAGAGTAGCTCTGCTTTGTGTTCGTCCATCTAGTTACTGTTTAGCGTCAAACCACCCCAGGGGATTACTTGCCATGAAGATGCGGCATTTGAACATAATGGGCTTTCATGTGATACTGGTAAGGAAAAAAAACTTTACTGAAATATCAATGTTAGGAAAACAAGGCAGGCTGATTGCCATCAAGTTGCTGCTGACTCACTGTGACCCCAAAGCAGAGAGTCACACTTGCCTGTAGGTTGTCCACAGTTACAATAAGAGTAGAAGCAGACTGCTGACGGGCGGTGGGTGGGAACTGCTGCTCTTTGGTTGGCGGCTGAGGCCTCCATAAAGGTTGCAGTTGTATTGGTTACTAGTAGGTATGTGGTATTGTCAGCAGCTTTTGATTGCTTGTCTTTAGCAGTTGTTTTTGCCACAAAAGAACATTCCTGGTGCATACTTTGGCCTTCGTGGAAATGGTATATTGAGTCACTTTTTATTCCTTTTGCTGAGAGGAAGAATAAAAATAATGCATTAACAATTATTTTAATGTTAAGGCAAATGTAAAAATGTTCATTTCCAGGTTAATTTTAGCAAGAATAGAAAAGTTTTGTTTTCATGGGCTAATGCGAGGCTGGTAGAAGAAGTTTGTTACTGGGAGAAGTTTGATGATTAAAGGTCTTTCCAGATTTTACTTTGACTCTCAGGACTGCAGCTGTTCCAGTCTCTCTCTCTATCTATCTCCCTTTCCCTTCCCCTCTCCGCCCCCCCCCCCAACATTCCTTTAGTATCGAAAAGTAGCTAATGCACATATTACTGAGGTGAACCGTGTGCATTCCTATCAATGGACTACTGAGGCATAATGGCTAACTGTGTCAGAAGCCCACAAGGGCAGGTCTCTGTTCTGTAGGTTCACTGTGAGGTGGAATGAACACAGAGGCAGTGAGATCCCTTGGTTAAATATCTGCTCTGGCTTCTCTCAGGAGAGAAGTATTTGTGCCATGTAAGAGACCTTTCAGATTTTTACAACTTTACAAACCAGTAGCTTTCATCAACCGGAGCAGATGGTATAATTAGGCCACTAACATGAGTGGCTCTAAGATAATATTTGCTTTTTAAGAGCAGTTAACTTGCGTTACTTTGACTTGCTCCATCTGTAAACTGGCTTTTACGTTATGTGTTATTATCTTGAAAAGTGATTGTTTTATGCTTTGTTTGTAAGGTCAATACTTCGGAGATTGAAAGACTAGAGATGAAGGATGCCGTCACGTTTTTGAAGTCTAAAATCTATTCGGTTGAAGCCATTCCTACTGCTGATGTGAATTTGCAAAGCACATACTAAAATCAAAAACACCTTTTTATATTGAGAGAAATGCATTTGTAAAAATGATTTTAATAAAGATGACAGTTTAATTTTCAGTGGAATTTACTCGACCGCTCACCATGATCAAAGTTATTGCTTCACTGTTAAATTAGTTTTAAGAATGAAGAAATGTTGCTGCTAGCATTTTAGATTGTGTAGGGCAGGGAGAGAATTCTAGAACCGCACTAATTTCCACTAGTGCCTGGATAGTTGGCGACTCAGTAAGCTGTTGGTCTTAGCTTTTTATGAGCTTCCTAACGAATGTTGACCCGCACTTGCCATGGGTTACCAAGGAAGATCTTGTGCTCACTGTTTTGTTCCTATTGTAAGCTATTTTGGGGGGAGGGGATATCACAGCCCTCTGGTGGGAGTAGGAGGCCCAGCCTTGCTCCTGGAGAGCTGCTGCTGGATTTGAACCAAGCCAGTGGGCCACAGTCCTGCACTCAACCACTACACCACTGGGGCTCAGCTCCCTATTGTAAGCTGTTTTTAAGGTAATTTGAGGGCTCTATCTCCAAATTACTTTCAAATATTGACCAGATAGCAATTGCCTCAGGCTCACAAAGTGTATAAGAATTAGTTGCACAGCAGGTTAAAATATAGTGCCCTGGGTTTTGTGTGAGGATCTAGTATCTGCATTTGTACTGGGATGGTGAGCGATGCTATTGAAAGCTGAGTGTGGGCCATCCTTTCAGCAACACAGATGAGACGGAACGGAGTCCTCATTTATCAAGGCTGGTAGGCGGCTGGTTGCTGCTATTGTAGCTCAAAATTATGAAGGTCCTTCCTTTTTCTGAACTTTGTTTACCTTCAACTCTCCCACTATTTCACAGTCATTTAAAATTAAATATACAGCTGACCTGAGTTGTGAGTCTGACTGCAAAAATAGTTTTTCAACTGTGTTCTCATTGTTTTATTCAAACAATTGTTCGTTTGATCCCCTGATGATGCAATGATGAATCAGCATGGTCTCTTGTGGAACCTAAAGCCTTGGTGCCATGCAAATTGCTATTACTCTACCCCTAAAAACATGCCATGCCCTGCAAATTAGGAATATGTATTGCCGTATATACTTGAGTGTAAGCTGACCCAAATATAAGCCAAGGCACCTAATTTTACCACAAAAGCTGGGAAAACTTACTGACTAGAGTATAAGTCTAGGGTGGGAAGTGTAAAAGCTACTGGTAAATTTCAAAATACAAATAGATACCAATAAAAGTACATTAATTGCATCAGGTGAAATGTTTTTGAATATTTCAAAGATAAGCAGTAAACTAGCTCTGGTGAAATCTTTTTGAATATTTCAAAGATAAACAGTAAACTAGCTCTGTAAGTGAAAGAGGGTCTACAAAAAACAATATGGTAGCAATAACTTTAAAAGTACATAAACTTAGCTCAATCCGCAACCAAGTTAAAACACAATAGTTAAAGTCCTTCAAAACTGAATTCTTCCTCATCACCTGTATGTCCAAACAGAGCTTCAGTTTTAGATGATGTGAGGTTATCAGCACAGACATTGTCATCATCGCTGAGTTTGCAGTCATCACCATCACTGCTCCTGTTCTCATACAAAGCACGGTCTTCACTGCCATCCATGCCATTATTTGAAGGTGCCACATTTCTTGAAGGCGTCTTACACCATGTCCTCTGGAATCTTCCCATGCATTATGAATCCACTTTGCTACCAATTCTGTCGGGCTTCTTTAGGTTTCCAACTTTGTCAGCCAGGTTTGACTGGTTGACATCCATTCAGGTCATATATTATATACAAAGTCATTGGGCCGCAATACAGATGTAAGCACACCTGGAATAACAGCCAAAGTAACTTGAGAAGATTTTGCCAGTTTTTTAATGTCATCAGATGTGTGGGCTTGGAACATATCCCAAAGTAGCAACGGTGGTTTTTTCTTCAAGACTGCACCTGGTTGTCCATTCCAAATTCCTTCCAGCCATTATTTTGTTCCGTCTTCAGCCATTAATATGTGTGTGCACTGTAATTCATTGTGGGAATTTGACCTTTTTAGGAAGGTCTTTCATTTAAAATAATAACAGGCCGCAGCTTGCTTGCATTAGCCAAACATGACAGAAAAACTTTGAAAGGGTTTTTTTTTTTTTTTTCCATTTCTTATGGTTTTGAGTACTAGTTTTCTCTTCCAAATTTGTCATAGTTCTCTTGCTTGGTAGATCAAAGGTCATAGGTGTTTCATCCACATTCCAAATATCTCCCAGGTCATAGTTATGGATCCTTCGTTTTATGATGAATAAATGAGACAACATCACTTTTTCATCGAGGTCTTTTGGCAACTTTTATGAAATCTTTGTTCTTTGCTGCAAACAGGGCAAACCTATTCATGAAGTGGTCATACCATCCTGCTGACGCAACAAAATTTTCAATATCTGATGCTTTTAGTTTGGTCATTAGCCATTTGAAGGGCACATAAGCGAATTTCCATGCCTGTTATGCAGTAACCATTTTGAAGACACTCCATAACCGATTTATACAATTCAGTCTCTAGAGCCCCATATGAAGTCCTTAAACCATGTCAAGGTGTTTTTTTTTGTGTTTTTGCCTTTGGAATCCTTTCTAAGTCAGCTTCCATTTCCCGCTACTCTCACTTTTTTGTCAGCACTAAATTCCTTACTTGCAATACTGTTAATGCTTCCTTCTGTTCCCGACACCACCTTACGTTTGAAACCAGCATCACAAGACCTGCATTTTTGTTTTGATCCAGGATTAGAACTATTGGGATCCATTTCTAACAACATGAAAAAAGAAAGACTTTTAAAAGAATGCTGTACTATAGTGAATGAACTCTCAAAATATACTGAAGCCCTACTCCAAAAATAAGCCCTATTTATAGTTCTTAAAAGAGGTCCACTTATATTAAGACTAGGCAACTATACATATAAACAAGTAAAGTCAATTGACAATAGACTGCAACAAGACAGACTTCATGGAAAACAGAAACCTCCCCAAAGAATCACACTCTTGAGATAACACCATGAGACCCAAAACATGCTGGATCACCAAGCGGGCCGACAGTAATTCAGGGTTTAGAGAGTTTGGTACGACAATATTCCAGAATGTGATGACATGACTTTGCCTAGAGCACCTGTGTTAGGGCTGCTTATACTGTATACACTGTGTTACTGCATGCGCTGCATTACTCCAGATGCTGTCTTATTGCAGGTACACAACTCAGCTTGCATAACTTGAGAATTGGATTGAGTGATCACATTTCTGAAACAAAACCAGTTACGGGGATGATCATTTCTCTGAGTTTGTACCAAGGATATTGACACAAAAGGTTTTCCCATTTGACTATCATTCTTCATTCCTTTGCTGCTTTGTGGTCTAGAATATCTTGTAGGAAGCAGTTGGTATTAAACATTTATTACCAGTCCAGGAGAATGTGTAACTATTCTTGTGTTTATTCACTTCAACAACAATGGAAAGAAACAAGATCTGTGTGTCATGTTCCCATTTTACAAGGAAGAAAGAACAATTGATAAGAATTGGGTGTTTGGGACTGAGCCCCGGTGGCGTAAGTGGTTGAGTGCGGGACTGTGGCCTGCGGGCTTGGCGGTTCCAAGCCAGCGGCGGCTTTCAGGAACAGCGCGTTGGGTAGCTACCATGACCACCAGAGGCCAGTGATGCCCCCCCCAAAACAAACAAACAAACAAGAATTGGGTGTTCAGTGGCAAGGGAACAGCAAGTGACCAAAAATTGATGGTGAGGAGGATGTAGGAGATTTGATAGGGATTGATCAAGGGCAATGTGACCAAGGAGAATTACTGAAAAGCAATGAAGGCTGAACATGGTAGTGGGATAAGAGGAAAGTAAAGGGAAATAGAGGAAAGAACTAAGAGGCAAAAGGCATTTATGGAGGTCTAAATATAGGCTTGCACATATGTAAATATATATACATGATGATGGGGAAATAGATCTATGTGCATATATTTGTAGATTTAGTATTAAGGTAGCAGATGGACATTGGGCCTCTACACAAGTACTCCCTCAATAAAAGAACACTTTGTTCGAATAATCTGGCACTCTGAGATGCTCAGCTCTCTAACACAATCCCTGAAGACAAAGGGGTGCATAAGCAAATATGGTGAAGAAAGCTGATCGTGGCTGGCTATCAAAAGATACAGTGTCTGCAGACTTAGAGGCTTGAAGGTAAACAAGAGGCCATCTAGCTAAGAAGCAACAAAGCCCATATGGAAGAAGCACACCAGCCTGTGTGATCATGAGGTGTCAATGGGATCAGGTACCAGGCATCAAAGACTGAGAGCAAAAAAACATGGATGTGAATGAGGGGGAATACAGTAGTCAATTGGCCAAAGGGCCATAGGCAAAAGATGGGCCAGTCAGGGTAGAGAATAGCACTGATGAAACACAGCTTTCCTCTGGTTCTTTAATACTTACTCTGCTGCCCACTGTCCCAAACCCCATTATCATTACACTAATTCTACCTTACATATCTGGCTAGATCAGAACGTGTACATGGGTACAGATAAGAACTGGAAACAGGGAGTACAGGACAGATAAACTCCTTGGTACTAATATTGAGAGTAGTCATACCAGGAGGGCAAGGGGAAGAAAGGGAGAACCGATCACAGTGACCTACTAATACTCCCTCCCAGGGGGAATAGACAACAGACAAGGAGATAAAGGAAGACTTCTGACAGTGTAAAACATGAAAAACATAATAATTTATAAATTATCAAGGGTTCTGGAGGGTGGGAGAAAGAAGTGTGTGTGTTGGGGGGGGGGGATTAGCTGACACCAAGGGCTCAAGTAGAAAGAAAATGCTTTGAAAATGATGATGACAACATATGTACAAATGTGCTTGACATGATGGATGGATTGTGATAAGAACTGCACATACCCCCAATAAAATGATTTAAAAAAAAAGAATTGGGTGTTTAAACACTAGTCTCATGGTTCTTGAGTATATTGCAGAATACTTATGATTTAGTATCATCATCTCCATTTTAATAAGGATGAAACTAAGCTATTTCACTGTCTTAGATGACCAAAAGCATGGTTATCAAAACTGAAAGTTGTCATATATATTATATGTCATTTATCTGTATAGGTTACTTGTGATGTAGTCTTTATAAGCCAGCAGACTCGGGAGAAATAAGAGATTGTGAAAGACTTTACTGATTTTATGTCTACTTCTGTGTATTGTGGTGGTTACGTGTAGGGTGGCAAACCTCCAGCTCCAAAGTTCGAAGCCACCAGACACTCCACAGAAGAAAGATGACACTTCCTGTGCCCATAATGGCTTACAGCTTCAAAAATGCAAATGGGGCAGTTCCACGTTGTCTTCAGGAACCATTAGGAAACTGAGTTGACTTGAGTTTTTGTTTTCTGTGTTCTGACTGTGGACTTACTTTGCTTATACTTATTAGGGAACAACAGTAATATATACTTTATTTTCTATCCTAGAACTTAAAAATGTCGATCCAAGTTATAATTACATTGGCAATATAATTGGATGTATGTAAAAATACATAAAG